>JAWNKY010003125.1:0-79444 GCA_035041765.1 Drosophila algonquin
CATGGACTCCAACGAGCTTAATATTCGCAGACACCTTATCAAATAGGCTGTGAAGTGGCTGACAGTTGGCTATTTCGATCGGTTGTAGTGCAATCAATGCATCAATGCCTTCTAAAAATATAAGAGTGGGATTATCGTACCGGTTTCTCAGTTTTTCTAGGGCTTTCGGATATTTTTCACTTGTGACAGTTGCAGTGACAGTTGGAATGCCTGAATGGTGTCTAACGCCGGCCCCTTGAGGCAGCCCAGCAAGTATTTAAACTTTTCAATATTGGACAATCTAGACTCACGCACGACAAGTTGTTGAAACGAATTAATAAGTCTGTCAAGTCTCCTCCCAACCTGTGCTTTATGGATAGCTTGATTGCTATGTACGTATCCTCCAAGTCTGCCCGTCCTTCATCATTTGGGTTAAGGTCTTCAATGTCAGCCTGGACACTTAGAACCTTCTTGAAATAGGTTTCCAAGATGCTTAAACGATACCGAAGCTCATCATTGCAAATCGGCTTTTCCGTCTTTCCTTCCACCACAGATTTGATCCGAGATATGTTTCGTTTTATGTTGCTCCGTTGGCGTTTCAAATCTTCAAGAGTCGTCATTTTGATGGGTAGTGTCAGTGCACGCACACAGAATTAGAGTTTCCAACAATAAAGAATGCAGGCAAAAACCGCACGAATGTAACAAGGCAGTAGTAGCCAAAGCACAAACCAACGGTGCAAGCGAAGGCGGCAGCAAAAGGTTGAGTGCAGTTGTTCCAAGGGACAGGTCAGCGACAATTCCGACGGCGGCAACGAAAGTGAAACGAAAAGAAGTGGTGGAATTCCAATAGATAACTGCGTTGATCTCTGGACCAGATCAGGTATCAGCAAAAAAGACGTACCGGGAGGGCTAGCGCCGTTGCTTGCGTTGTGGGTGAATGATAGCGAATGATAGAATTAACCGAGAACCGCGAAAGCAAAGTGAGGGTGATGACTCCGCAATCCAGATGATAGATAATAGGTTTTCGGCAATTTCGACGGCAGCTGCCTAAACAAATGTTGCAGTCGTTGTATTTGCATATTATATCCCGACGAAAAGTGATAGTAGAAATTGTGCATAAATGCGAGTATTTTAATTGTTCACCAAGAATTAACACACGTGCCCCACGTTGGGTGCCTAAATTTTTGAACAAAAAGCTCATTTCTTGAATATATTTATTTTTTTAGTTATGGGGGTGTGCTAAATCCAAAGCAAGCGAATTAAAACCGAAATGGAAATAATAAGAAGAACCGATATGATGCTGTTGAGTATCAGTCGACGACCATTTTATTAGGCTTTTAGTGCATGAGCACCGAGCATAAGCGAGAATAGTGGGAGCGTTCAATAATGAGAGTACGCTTTGACTACGAGAGGTGTTTAACTACTTCTAATTTATTTGGCTGGACGAAGTTTGACCGAACAATACGTATTACCCTATAAAATTTGTCAAAACAATTTTTTCTGCCAGTGCTGAACCCAGACAAAGAGATGGAGAATGCTCCAAGGCCAACTGCTCTCTCGTTCTATATATGAGGCTTAGATTAAACTGTTTGTGTGAACACATTTTAGGTTTGCTTAATTGTATTGTTTTTTTCGACGCCGCTTTCGAAGCATTACTTCAGAATTCATTACATGACGATTATGACTTTTTAAAGACGCTTGCCTACAATACAAGCAAAGTAATACAAATGTCGGGAAAAAATACCGAATAAAATTATGAAATTTGAATTTGAAAGCTTAATATCCTCCAGACGTTAAGCTGCAGCTACAAAGTGTCTGGGTCGGATTTTTAGCTGCATTTTTTTAATAAAAAACTGAAACTGCTGAAATAAAAAGATGCATTTTGTTAAGTAGTGCTATCAGAGTGTTGAATCAGATCGCATCATTTATATAGCCACAATGAAGAAAACTAGTTCAAAAGTTATCGTTCCCTCTCGCTCTGTCTCACACGCCACCCCGTATGCTTCGCGATTTCATCCAGATGAGCGCCTAGATCTCAGAGACTATAAGAGCTAGAGTAACCAAACTAACCCAGCTCATGTGATACCATTTCAATACAAGTGTATTTCAAATTTTTGCCACATCTTTATCCGCCCACAAAGGACGAAAATCTGTGGAATTCACAATTTTTAAGATACAAGAAAACCAAAAACGCAGAATCATGGAAAAAAACCGTATCAACCAGAATACCGAATCTGGATCAGGTCGAACTACTATTATAGCCAGAAGGAACAAATTTAATTTCAGTCGCTACGCAACGCCTGCCAAGCGCTTACTCATTCCCTCTCTCTCTCGCACACACTTCCACGCCTCGTTTGAGTACATATAGAAATGCAGAAGCTGAAGTAAAAATTATATGTAAACAACAATGGAAACAGATAACTTTTAATTTATAAAAATCTCCCAAAGGGTTCAATATAAATTTTTGTAATTTCCTTTTTTGGCTAAAATTCAATATGGCCCTTTTGCGAACATATATACTGAGTACACCTGGTACTCCCGATACATCCGGCCTTGCCGCGGCCCACAACGTTCCCACTCGTTTCGTTTTTAAACGATAATACCTTATACCTAGCAGTCTCACCATATTGTACTACAATCATTCGGTGCTCCGCAGACGTCGATTTTCTTAATTCATTCGCTTACTTGCCTCAAAGGACGACATTCATTGATTTAAGGTATATCTATCGATGGATATAGCAATACAATCTGTATACAATACAATCTCTGTAATACAATTTCATCTTAAAAAGAATGTTTGTATGGGTTACTTTACTTTTTTCAATTTAATATGCAAAAGAATAACTGAAATATGATCGAGTTTATTTCATTCTGCTGACTGTTCCACAGTTCCACAGATGGAACTCATCGGATTCTCATCAACTATGTCCATGATCTCCGTAAGGAACCCCGTATTTGGACCGTTTGCGTAGCAGAGCTGGCGCTTTCATAGTGAGGGGTGCGATTTCCTACTATGGACCCTGCAAATTAAAATTCATGTCTTCAACGATGAATGCGTGGTGTTACAAGGAAATAGTAAAAGAGGATTTTCCATATGTTCACAAACTTTTTGGACCTATACCATGGATATATCAACACCGAAACGCCGAAAAATGTGAACCTTTTAAGCCAGCTGCCCTAATCACCCGATTGAGCTATAATCGAAAATATGTGAAGATGGCTGACACGTCAGATATATGACTCAGGAAAGCGGGGGTTCCCGAACTCATCAAAGCGATCAAATTAGCTTGGAAATCGATTTCATTAAATTCCTTGGGAAGTTTGTATCACTCCCTTCATAGGCGGATGACTGAATTTTGGAACAGCAAGGGGGCTTTTTTCTTTCTTTTTTCTCTTTCTAAATTAAACCAGTTATACCTATTTTTAAGTTAAGACTGTTATTTTGGTTTAAGCTGGGTATCCAGCCCCGCGGAAACTAAAAATGACTGCCAAACTTCATATAAAACCAGGGGGAACGTTGTGAGCCGCGGTCTTTACCTTATACCCGGTACTCAGTCAGTATATACATATGTACATACATACATATATGAGCTTGCGATTTTTGCAATTTATTATATGTTCGCAAAAGGGACAAATTAAAAAAATGGGCAAAAAATAATATTTCAAAAAATGAAGTAAATTTTTGGAATATTATACATATTTCCGATTTTGTTTGCATATGCTTTTTAGATCTGCTTCTAAATTTCTACATGACATGTATAACTACATATTTGAGACGTACAAGTGTTTAGGATAGAGAGAGAGAGGGCATGAGTCAGCGCTTGGCAGGCATTGCGCAGCCACTGAAATTTAATTTGTTTCTTCTGGCCATAATATTGATTCGACCTTATCCATATTCGGCAATCTGGTAGATATGGTAATTTCCCATGATTCTACGTTTTATACCCGAAACTCGAAGAGTTTAAGGGTATATTAGATTTGTGGGGATAACGGTTGTGTGTAACGCACAGAAGGAAGCGTTTCCGACCCCATAAAGTATATATATTCTTGATCAGCATCAATAGCCGAGTCGATATAGCCATGTCTGTCTGTCCGACTGTCCGTCCGTCCGTCTTCATTAGCGCCTATATCTCAGAGACTATTAAAGCTAGAGCAACCAAATTTTGTATCCAGTCTCCTGTGTGATCACACTACTCCAAATGAGTTGCAAAATTTCGCCCCGCCGCTTTCCGCCCGCACAAAAGACGAAAGTCTGTGGCATGCACAATTTTGAAGATACAAGAAAACTAAAAACGCAGAATCATAGAGAATGACCATTTCTATCAGATTGTTGAATCTGGATCAGATCGGATCATTATTATAGCTACAATGAAGAAAACCATTTCAAAAGTCATCGTTCCCTCTCGCTCTCTCTCACACGCGACCCCATCCGCTTTGCCCATTCGAATTTTTTGACGCCTAGTTCTCAGAGACTATCAGAGCTAGAGCAACCAAACTTTCTATCCAAGCTCCTGTGATACCAAACCTGCACAAGTGTATTTCAAAATTTTGCCACGCCCTTTCCGCCCCCACAAAAGACGAAAATCTGTGGACGAAATTCCGAGAGAGTTGGTTTGAGGGTTCTAGAAAAGAGAGATAAAAGCAAGATGTGTGCGCCAGTGTATATTTATAGGATTATCGGGTGGTTATTTGAGTGTGCGTATTGAGAATGCGATTATGTCTCAATCGGCAGTCGACATAGTTTTGATACCGATCGCTTCAACTGCCCTTGCGCTGGTTTAAGTGTAACCGCGCGAACCAATGAGTCCTGTCCAAAGATGGGCGATTGGGGAGGAATAAAATGCCAAATTGTTCGCTGAGATGCCAACTTAGGTGCGATCATCTCATCAAAATCCTTTCGAAGCAGAGCATGCACCGTCTTCAGAGCATTGTCCGCACCGACAAAGTTGGTACCGTTGTCGCTATATAGGTGTTTGACTAACCCTCGCCAACCTGTAAGCCTGTCCAGAGCCTGCAAGAAATGCTCTGTAGTGAGGCCTGTCACCGCTTCCAAGTGCACATCCTTTGTCGCCAGACAAATGAAGATGGCAATGTAGCCCTTGTACACACTAGCGCCTCGTAGACGCGCTGCCTTGAGCTCTATGGAGCCGGTATAATCTACTCCGGTCGCGATGAATGGGCGACTCGGCGGATTGACTCGATGAAGAGGCAGGTCTCCCATAAGCTGGGTGGACGTTGGCGGTCGCACCCGGAAACTTCGCATACATTTCCTGATCACTCGACGAACTGCCTGCCTCCCAGTGATGATCCAGAACCGTTAGCGTGCGTGCGCCAAAGTCAACTGCGCACCTCCATGCAGTGTCGAACAATGAGAGTTCGTGATGACCAATGTTCTGAAGTGATGGGATCCCGGCAGAATGATTGGATGACGTCGAGCGTATGGCAAAGCTGAGTGTCGCAAACGTCCCCGTATCCTTGCGATGCCGTGGTCCATGAACAGTGACAGACCTACTAGCTTACTCCTGGATGGCAATGGCGCGGACCTTCTCACGGCGGCTAGATCGGCCGGGCAGGATTCAAGTTGGACGGTGCGTACAATACTCAACAGAGCTTGGTCTAGCTCCTCAATGCTCAAGGGACCTGTGCGCCGGTTTCCCTTGTTACACGTGTTGAGCTTGAATCGCAGAATGTAGGCAATGACTCTTAAAGCTTGAGTATACGTGGAAAACCTCTCTATAACTGAAAGATCTTGGACAGCATGGTGTACGTGAATTATATCCGATTTGGCTTCCAGCGCGGGGTCAGCCAAGGAGATCTCCGACAACTGTTTGGATGGCCACGAGGACTTATCGTGCAGGAGCCAACCTGTTCCCTTCCACCACAATCTGAAATCCTTCAGCTCCTCTGGGGCGAGTCCTCTCGTCGCACAGTCTGCTGGGTTCTCTGTCGTGCTCACGTGAACCCATTCACTTGGTGTAGAACGGTCCAATATGAAGGCGACTCTGTTGGCGACGAATGTTTTCCACCTATTAACGTCACCCTGCAACCAATGCAGGACAATCGTAGCATCGGTCCAATAAAACGTTTTAACCGGAAGCGACGACAACCGCTGAGAAGCCACTATCCACTTCATGAGCTTGATGGCCAATACCGCTCCGCTTACCTCTGTACTTAGAGGGAGTGACCTTTGCTTTGGCAATAAGTAGGGATGCGAAACATGACCCGTCGACATGTTCCACTCGGAGATACACGGCCACTGCATATGCTGTCGAGGACCCATCACAGAACGCATGTAGTTGGTGAGAAATAAATGCACCGACCAATGCTGTAATCGCCGATCCTCTGCAAACAGTCTCGAAATGCTCTCCATCGCTCTGCGAGAGGTTCGGGGACTGCTTCGTCCCACTCCAGGGACGCCCTTGTACCGTCTGCACGCACAGTCTTGGCCATGGTTACCTCCTTCAGGATCAGCTTCCCCGAGATGATGACAGGCGCGATTAACCCTAGCCGGTCAAAGAGCCTTCGGGAACGAACCTTGTTCATCTTAAGCCAATTGATGAATGACTCTGATAGCCGTGTATGGCGCCGAGGCTGTTCCAAACGTCAGCGTCGACAATGCGTACGTGTTGATGACTCCATCCTACGACCGCCATAAAATCCGCTGAAATTGCACGTCGTCAGGGTGAACGTCAATTCAACGATACATTTTTTGTATATCCGCTGTGAATACATAGCGATATTTCCGCCAATTAAGGATCACCGAAGACATGTCGTTTTGAAGCGTAGGTCCTGTGCAAAGTATATCGTTCAATGAGCGTACTTTGCTTGTTCTCGCAGAAGCATCAACAACGATACGTTGGTTTGTGGACATATTCTCCTCCTTAAAGACGGCGTGGTGTGGTAGCACGCACAACGTGATGTTTGTATGCGTAGACTTTCGAATGGTCAACTGCATTCTGTGCCCACAGCCGGACGGATCTGACCCAATGCGAAGTACTCCTCTATTTCGTCACTATATCGCTTCCAACGTTCAGGGGCCTTAGATAGCCTCCTTTCCATCTGCAAGAAACAATTGAATGACATTTGATGAGATCCTCCTAGAACCATGCTTGGATCCCGATACGTTTTCAACGGAAGCCCTGCTACGTAGTGTCCATCCGGACTGCGCACGTTTGTTTTCTGGAAAAACGATTCACACCACAGATCCTCTTCGGTGACTGTGGGTCGTTCCGGTACTGCTTCGACTTCACAAAACTTCCTCAGTAGCAATTCCGTCTCTACAGAGATTTGATGGCACCGTAGCTGAGCAGTTCCTTCCATTCCGTGCGTTTGACCTGATAGTATCCAGCCGAAATGCATGTTCTGCGATATAGGTTCGTTAGGCCCTCAAATGGTTTCAGGCAACATGATTTGTGCCATCAAGACAGCTCCCAACATAAGATCATCTCGTTTTGATCGGTAGTATTGAGGATCTGCCAGCGACGTTAATGTACTGAGCACATATGTATGCCAAGCAGATATTTAAAGAAAACTGTGGGTTACTATTGCTGAACGCTTGAAAATTCACCATATACTTGCTGCGGCGACTACCCCTTGACCCACCCTCTTGACCCTTGCGCGGGTACCCGTTCTTTTAAGATGAAGGGATTGTGCCACAAGCTCGGATACATTTGTTGCCTCGGATCAGTGGTTGATGAGAGCATTGATGACAGCTTGAAGTCTATTGATCTGACTCCGTATGAGGATACGCGCGGTGCGAGGAGAATCTAACTCTTAGGAGTGTCCGACGAAGTGGCTGAAAAGCAACGGTAGGACTCACTGTGTAATTGACCAGGTGGGCAAACTGGATTTCTGGTCGAAGGCATGAGTGACTGCGGTGTCTTAGGCCGGGCAGTACTCGGTAGCGACAGGTTCGGGGGTTGACCATGTGAAGTGACGGGAAAATGAAGCAACGTATGGTGCCGTTGCCCGCACACTTGACAACCCTTATTGCTGGTGCAGCGAGAAAGTGTGTGGGATCGGCTTAAGCAATTAAGACATAATTTCGCTTTGTTTCAATGTCTTTGCGTTTGTAGCAATCTAGGGCTAGAAAGACTGGACAACGACGTAGGATGTTGTCGCCGTTGCAGTGAGGGCAGTTGGGCAGTCGAGCGTATTGGTCGGTTTTGCGCGTTATCCACTCGAACACGATAAGTAGAATCTGACGAGCCCGGCGAAGTATTGGAGTCGTCCAACGAGCTGCGGTTCTCGATCACATCCATTATGAAAAGCCGGTCATTCAGAAACGATTCTAATTCCGGGAACGAGGGCACGGTGGAGCTGCTGCCTTGATGATGCTCCCACGCCCTATGAGTCTCCTTTGGTAGCTTCGATGCCAAGTAGTGAGCCAGCCATTGGTTGCGCTCCTCATCCAAGGCTTGGATGCGGCGGAACGCAGCCTGGCAGACATTGGCCGTGCTGAGTCCGTATGGACTCAGCAGTCTCCTTTTGCAGTCTGGGAAGAGCATAGATGGCGTTCATATGATGTGAAAATACTAGGCGAGAGTTGTTGTATCTCTTGACCATCATATTCCACGCCACCGTTTAATTACCGTCCGTGAGCTGCATTTTGCGAATATCGCTGTTCTGACCTGGCGGGAGAGCCTCCTTGAGAAAATGCAACCTTTGCACACCGCTTAAAGGAGAGTTGTCATGGATCAAGCTTAAGAACGCGTCATTAAACCCTGGCCAATCAATACATGCACCAGAAAATTTGGGGACTGGCATGTGTGGCATTTTTAAGTGAACTTCTGGTGTGACAGTGTGTCTTTTGGATGAGAGGGTGGGCAGTTTTGCAACCGCTTTTTGGACTCCTCGGCTAGTACACAGACCACTTCCATATGACGTTCCCCAAACTCTGAAGAAAAAATGTTGGTATAATAATCCGACTCGTCATATCCATCCAAATTGAAAAGCTGTTTGTGAATTTCACGAAATGTCTTCCGCAAGCCTTCCACTGGTTCCATTCGCTTCTGAAAGTAAATACGCGTTTTTTTAAACTTTGAATGTTTCCTAAAGTACTGCAATGAGAATTTTAAAGACTGGTGACGATCTTTCTGCACCTTCACCAACCTTTGTGGCAGATGCTTCGAATCTGGATCCTTCATATTTTATATTACGTTAAACTTTAACGCTTGCACAACTCGTAACTCAATATAAAAATCGTTTAGAAATTCTAAGTACTGATCTCGCACACAAACTCACTCAAATTCTCTTTACTTAACCGCACCAAATGCAAGCAATGAGATTAGCGAAGAGATGAAGGCGAATAAAGCGGGAGCGCTGAGCCGTGGGTGAGGAAAACGGAAGTGATGAGCCGTGGGCAAAGAGAGGGGGCATACAGCAATACGCAAGCACTGAAACATTAGCGAAGATAGCGGGGCATCAAGCACAAGCACCGCTTGCTGTGTTTGCACAGGTATTGCATTCCTCTGTTGCACTTTTTCGTTAGCAGTCCGCGATCTAACTGCGTTGAAACATGTCCACGAAATTGTATGTGTTTTGCAGCTGGGTTTCCCTCATGGGCCACCATGTAAAGTTGTGTCCCGTAAATATATATCTGAGCGGAATATCCAGAGGATAATGAGGAGGGGTTCCCGGAGCCAATGCAAACACCTTTGTATTATTTAATTTAGAATTTAATGTTCTAATGATTTTAAGACAATGATATTAACGACATCGGTAGGTAGCGGCGTTTTTTAGATCGGGGTGATGCTGTGTTCGGTGCCGTTCGCAAGCAGACTAGCTCTCTCTCCCACGCACGTCGCTCGCAAGACCTATGCTGTGGGTACGCACAAACGCAGCCTAGATTGGAGAGTTTGGCAGCTTGGGACCAGTGATGCAAAATCCGAACAATAACAATAAAGTAATCTAAAGATGAAAAACAGTTGACGAAGTGGCAATAATCATTGTCCGTGACCAATTTAATAATCGTGATATTGTGCTTCACCGTAGAAATAAGCAACTTGAACGTGTATATGAACGTACAATATGCCATATTGTTTTGATGCGGCCGAGATGACTATTGTTGGGCTTTTAAGCGTTTTTAGTAACTGTTAAATTTAAGAAACAAGTAGCGAAAGTTGGTTGGATAAGTATATATGTAAGAAGAGGCAAGTCTGCCTGTAAGCTCGCGTCCGCTATCCCTATACCGAGAGAGCAGAGGTTCGATCACTAGAGCGGTCGTCAGAGAGAACCAGCCAACGCCTGAAAGAGCGCGCAGTTTATCAGTTGTGTTTCGGAAACTTCGTATTATTGCAGCTATATTGCAGGTGACCGAATTGCCCGTGAGACCGTGCCCAAGACGAGATCAGATTGAAGACGCGGGGGGTCGGTTCAAAACGGTGTTTGAAGAGCTTTTCTAATACTATATTGGAGAGTGCTCGGTGCAGACTGGTTCAAGGAAAGGCGTTTCGAATTCCCCGTGCCCTCTGTAAGCGAGCAAGCGATAGATCGAGAGAGCGATAGCGAAGACTAGAGAAGGCGAAAGAATTAAAGAAGACGTGAGAGAACGGCTGGATAGGCTGCTGCCGTGCGGGAGCTTATGCATATGTACAATGTGATGAAGTGCGCAGTGCAAATATCAAACAATAATAGGCATTTCATTTACTGCTGGACCACTGACTATGATTTGATGTTTTGGCTTCAGATACGGCACAATAAAGACAACCACATATTGGGGTATAGAGCACTTTCCACCAGTGTATTTATGACTGACACGGTCGGAGTCGTTTCGTGTACACCTCTGTCTACTGCTTGGACGGCCTAGCTCAGGGAGATTGGCGTGGACTCAGTGCTGCCTCTACACCGGCGTTACACTAATAAAATCACAGCCAGAGAGATTGGAATGACCAGACCCCCATTTTGTTTGAGAACCGATGTGTTTGGGTTCTCGAGCTTCAATCGAAATTCAATCGAGCCTACACTACACATTGCTGCTGCGTGAAGTGCTTAAGGTGCCTTAAGTCGAAATTATTTTATATTGATTTCACCTTATAATTCAATGTTCAGATAATAGGTACATAGGGCCAAACATTACAAAAAGATATAGGATAATAGTAGTAACAGTACATATATTAAAATAATGAAATCTCGCATATCAAAACAAAGCCTTTTACTCGCGAAGGTCAATAATTCGATTCAATAATCAATTAACGCATCATTACCCATACAATACAACCCATAAAAATACATCAACAAAGTATGTGAAACGGCTAAAGTTAGCGGTAAAATCACTCAATTTCAAATGGGCAATATACATCAGATATGCATATTATTATTACCGATCCATGATAGGCATCCAACTGTCGTTAATTTAGCTGTCTTGACAACGGTCAACGCGTTTTTTTCATACGCGGAAATGCAAGGCAAAGAGCTGCGCAACAACCACCAACAACTTTAACTGTTTCAAAGGCAAAGACGCGGACAAGCCGTTAATGCTCAGCCACTATTGTCTCACTTATAAGCGATAGGAAGATTTTATATAGTTCTTCCCAAAAATCAAGAGTGTTATCGCAAATAAGATTCATGCTAATAAATGTTCGTGGACCAAGATCATTTAAATCATTGAGAACTGTTGATGAAGACTTGTGTGGGACGCATCGCAAAGCATGCGAACGATTGAATTTTCTTGAGAATAACATGCATTGGGATCTTACACTTGAAGATGCAGCATTGTCATCAAGTCTACATCAAATTCGGATACTTTTTATTATAGCAACGTGCAGCCCAGCAAAGCCAACGGAATTGTGACAAAAACATCAAAAACATTTGTCAGAGGAACATCAATTGTGCCTTCAAACGGGTGATACACACATGTACTTAACGCCGGAAATTTTTAACGGAGCATTGATCGCTATTGAAGACTTTTGCCTGATTATGGCAAGCAAAGCACTAGCTGAATTAGGTATAACAGCGCCGAATCGTCAAATATACGACTTTTTCAACCAACAACTGGAGCGTGAACAACACTATGAAAATATTGAGCTACGTTTAAATATCAATATCAACGGTTTACGAAAAAATATTGCGAGCTATCGAATAACAACATGGTGAACTGTTCTTTTTGGATGCACCTGGAGGTACCAGAAAAACGTTTATCATTTTGATTATTTTGGCTACCATTCGAGCATAAGGTAGAATCGCATTGGCCCCAGCTTTGTCTGGCATCGCTGCTGCATTATTGGATGGTGGTCGCACGGTGTACTCTGCCCA
The DNA here is from genome assembly GCA_035041765.1 of Drosophila algonquin. Lineage (NCBI taxonomy): Eukaryota > Metazoa > Arthropoda > Insecta > Diptera > Drosophilidae > Drosophila > Drosophila algonquin. Next base: position 12,232 of record JAWNKY010003125.1, read on the forward strand.
TAAGTTGCCCTTGAACATGCAGGCTGACAATAATCCTATATGCAACATTTCAAAAGATCTGCCATGGAGAGAGTGCTGCAGCAAAGTACTTTTTTTGTATGGAATAAGTGTACTATGGCCAAAAAGAAGTCACTGGAAGAACTTAATCGTACGTTGAAAGATATTCGTGGAAGTAATCGATTGTTTGGTGGTGCATTGATGTTGTTAGCAGTTGGTTTCAGACAAACATTGCTTGTAGTCAAACTAAGAATTGCTGCTGATGAAATTAATCCGTGTTTTCAAATATCTAATTTGTGGCGCTATGTGAAAACACTTAGACCGACACTTAGAATGACTTCGTATTGTAGTTATGTACGTGTTCAATGACGAAACGATGCTTCAGCAGATGTGTTTTTCAGACAACTGTTAGACTTTGGTAATGGCATACTTCCCGATGACAGTTCTGACTTCATAACGCTTCCAAATAATTTTTGCAATTTTGTGTCTAAGACAAAGACTTCATTCAGAGTGTGTTTTTAAATATTGCACGAAATTAAAGGAAGAGGAATTTTTTACCACGACTTTGCAATGGTACAAGACTTACTGTGCACAAAATTATGACTCATTTACTTCAAGCAACTATTTTGACTGGAAAATTTTGTGGTGAACACGTTTCCGATGATTCGGACTGACATGCTATTTGATTTCAGCGAAGCGCGCGTTCAACATAATAATGTGAATTATTAATTGAAAACGACTAAATTATGCGCCACCAAATTGCCGATACATCAACCGGAAATTTTCGAATTGTTTACTGATAGTACAAGAAAACTAAAAACGCAGAATCATATAAGATGACCATTTGTATCAGAGTGTTGAGTCTGGATCAGATCTGATCATTAATATAGCCACAATGAAGAAAACCATTTCGAAAGTATTCGTTCCCTCTCGCTCTCTCGCACACGCAACCCTGTCTGCTTTGTGCATTCGTATAAATGAGCGCCTAGATCTCAGAGACTATAAAAACTAGAACAACCAAACTTCCTATCCAAGCTTCTGTGATATCACTTCAATACAAGTTGTTGAACTACTGAGCTTCTTCAGCAGCGTATTTTTACGAGAATTAATTAAACACAAATGGGTTTGGTTTCAATGTATATATGTATATTGTGTATATGTGTATGTTCGATTTGTTTTCTTAGCGAGAGATGCAACAATAACAACGAAACGAAAATTAGCGATACGACGTTTGCTCACGAAGGCGATCACATTTTAAGTAAGTTCTGCTCTGTTGATGAGCCTCCCTCACAGCTCTTGTCGGACGACGAATTTAGGGAAAGGGCGATGTAGCGATTGAGAGCGTAGGGCGTAGGGCAGCAGCAGCAGCAGCGATGCATTGAGAGTAATGTAAAGAGAGTAAGCTATGCCTATCTCTGTGCTGCCATGGGCAGGCGCTTAGCCGAACATACTCCCCCCGTTGAAGAGCACGGGCCTTCAACATCCTTCTTGGCAGCACTTCCTTTCTTGCTCCGGGGAACGTCTCTAGCGCAGATACTCCGGACACTATGTCTGCCACGATGATAGGTTCTATCACTCGAACGAGGGGCCACGTCAGATGAGTTACCTGTGAATCGAGAAGCAGGAACTCGGGACTGGGACATCTCTCCAGCAACTATCCATCCTAGCTTAGTTTCCTGAAGATGTGGTAGACCGGCTCCCAACTTGATTTGGCCAATGCAGAGAAGCTCAAAGAACAGAGCCGCCCCAATAAGAATATCAACAGGTTGGGACTGGTAGAACATCTTATCAGCCAAACATATGTTGGAGGGCATGTTCCATCGGGTTGTGTCAACAGTACCGTTGGGTTGGTTGCTCGTAATGGTGGGAGCAACCAATGCCGAAATGGTCGTGGCATAGCTCGACGCGTGTGATCTCAGTTGTATATCCACGCAGCATCCTTCTGACATGGCACACGAATCGCCCAGACCAGACACTGAAACTTCCGATTCTTCCTTCTTCAGCCGCAACTGTTGAGCTAGACTTGAAGTAATGATATGCACCTGCGATCCAGAATCGAGCAGGGCACGGCAAGGAGTGAATGTACCAGAGCTATTCCTAACAGTGATTACGGCAGTGGCCAGCAACACGGAGTCCCGTCTGTGACTCTGGGCGACAAGTGACGTGGCTGATGACGTTGCAGTACATTTACTGCGAGATGGTATCGCATCCAATCGTGGAGCCGATGTTGATGTCGAGAGTTGAGGCCCAATGGACTGGGAAGCATTGGACGGAGATTCGAAATGAAGCAGTGTATGGTGTCTGGAACCACATATTCGACAGGATCGAGAACGACATGCACGTTGACAATGGCCTGCTCGGAGGCAATTGATGCACAGCGATAGCTTCTTGGCTTCCTGAAAGCGAAGGCGAGGAGAAAGATTGCAGAACTGCAAACACCCATGCGTGGAATGTTCTGGATCTCCGCAGAATGCACAAAGATTCGGCTTGGAGCTAGTTGCGATTAGGCAGTGTTTCCGATGACTATTGGTGTACATATTCTTAGCATGCTCTTGGGTCTCCAATCTCTGGCATCTCTCTTCCAAGAAGGTAGTAAATTGCTCGGCTGTAGAGAGGCTATCCAAAGACGACGTTTCCTCCCACTTTGCTCGTGTGGCACTGTCCGCCCTCTGCAGAAGGCTTTGTATCACAATGCAGTCAGCGACCTGCTCCTTTGTCCCTAGATTCTTTAAAGCCCGCAGATTAGCAATTGCGGTATCTGCCAAGACCCGGAGTTGAGACACAGATGCTTCTTCTATTCGCTGCACACTTAGAATGTCGGCGACATGTTTCTGAAATATTAAACGCCTGTTATTGAATCGTTTATTGAGCAAATCAAGCGCGATAGGATAGCTGGCCTGGCTAAATTCAAGTGACGAGATCGTGTCTAAAGCTGGTCCTTTCAGGCAGGATCGTAAGTGCTGTAATTTCTCCACATTCGTTAGGTCAGGATCCTTGTCAATTATGGAAGAAAACATGCTCCAAAACGCAGAGTACTGTGAGTAGTCCCCGCTGAATTCCGGAAGCTTTAACTCCGGTAGGCGAGGCCGATGCTGCACTACAATCGTAGCTGGGGCCTCTGCAATATGGTCCGTCGGCATTGTTGACCAAGGGAGCATTGTGGGCTGCCGCTTGTTCAACTCATGCTTAATTCTGCTCTCCAGCATAACCACGCACTCGTCAAACTCTTTTCTTAACGGACTACCGATCTCATCAAGATCGATTCTTTCCAGAGCATCATGATGCTCATTGAAAGACACGACAAGATCCAATACAGACTTTAAACGGACGTTCAATTCCTCCTCCGTGAGCTCCCCAATCTTCTCTTTGCCGACGGCAATTTCAACTCCCCGCGCTGCACTTAGCATGGCTTGCACCTTGCGCTTGTAGTACGCAATGTCCACATTGAGAGACAAGGGGGAATCGACAGCGATAGGGGAGGGGGTTCCATCAGAAGACATTGTGTGTGTTTGATAAAGCAAAAGCCGAGGTTAATAGCCGGTGAATAGCTTCGAACAGTTTGAAAGGCACTTCCCAATCGATCGCAGCGCTCGAACACACGGGCACAGACCAGCAGCGAGAATTCGCAATTTGCCAACAACAACAATGGCATACACACTGAGAGCACCGAAACCGTAACGAAACAACAGCAAGCAGAAGGTAAAGCAGATGACGCGAGAACCGTTACTATTGCTTGTGCACAACTGAGGAACCGAACAACCGTTGTTTTATGCGAGTAAGGCAATGACAAAATTTGGATAAATGCAATTGTTTATGTTTTTATTGTTTTTTAATCACGTCGGGGTCACCAAAATGTTGAACTACTGAGCTTCTTCAGCAGCGTATTTTTACGAGAATTAATTAAACACAAATGGGTTTGGTTTCAATGTATATATGTATATTGTGTATATGTGTATGTTCGATTTGTTTTCTTAGCGAGAGATGCAACAATAACAACGAAACGAAAATTAGCGATACGACGTTTGCTCACGAAGGCGATCACATTTTAAGTAAGTTCTGCTCTGTTGATGAGCCTCCCTCACAGCTCTTGTCGGACGACGAATTTAGGGAAAGGGCGATGTAGCGATTGAGAGCGTAGGGCGTAGGGCAGCAGCAGCAGCAGCGATGCATTGAGAGTAATGTAAAGAGAGTAAGCTATGCCTATCTCTGTGCTGCCATGGGCAGGCGCTTAGCCGAACACAAGTGTATTTCAAATTTTGACACGCCCCTTCCGCCCCACAAAGGACAAAAATCTGTGGAATGCACAATTTTTAAGATAAAAGAAAACCTAAAACGCATAATCATGGAAAATAACCGTATCTACCAGATTGCCGAATCTTGATCAGGTCGAACTACTATTATAGCCAGAAGAAACAAATTTAATTTCAGTCGCTACGCAAATCCTGCCAAGCGCTTACTCATTCCCTCTCTCCCTCACACTTCCACATCTCGTATGAGTAGTTCTACATGTACATGTAGAAATGCAGAAGCTGAAGTAAAAATTATATGTAAACAACAATGGAAACAGATAACTTTCAATATATAAAAATCAAGCATAGAGTTCGACCTGATATTCTTCATCGAAATTGAAATAACATCCTTCGCCAACACGAAATCCATCTGATATAATGAACATCGAATTGAATCGTGCAGCGATCGTTACTCGCTGTATCCCATTACAGAATCATGAAAAAAAATTGTTTATAAACGCATTATGCTGGCAGTTTCGACAGGAGAAGCTAGATTGTTTTATCGGATAGACCAGGAGGAACGGGGAAAACATTTCTCATTTCGATCATTCTTGCCGAACTAGGACCAGGAATGCGAATCGTCGCGTCATCTGGCATTGCAGCAAATTTATTGGATGGAGGCAGAACAGCTCATTCAGCATTAAAGCTGACCTTAAATATTCAGAATAACTCAGTGTGGAATATAAACAAATTTCAATGGCAAAACAATACAAAACTAATCGTCTGGGATGAATGCACTATGTACAATGGCACAAAAAACATTCTCTAGAGATTTTGAACAGAACACTTAAAGATATAAAGTACAACAACAATTTATTCAGTAAGGCTCTCTTACTCCTTTCATCGTATTTTAGATGAGATCTACGTTTGCTTGAAATTATCGGAGCTGTGACAGCTTGTGTTTACAGCTTAATCATGAATGACTGGTAGAAAGAGCAAGATTGGCACCAAATATGTGGAAGTCAAAGATTTATACTCGTTACTTAATCAATATATATGTACATATGTAAGCTTACGATAAATATAATTTATACAATTTTTTTTTATATAATACATGTTTGCAAAAGGATAAAATTTAATTTTTGCAAAAAAAAATGGTTTAAGTTTTCTGGTTATGTGCAAGGCACTAAAATATTTACTACTTTGGACTTGATCAACGGATTTTTCCATGTGCCGAAAAAATATCTAGAAAGTTTACGGCCTTCGAAAATCGTAGCGGACAGAATTTACACGAGTACCATTTGGTATTTTAAACTCATCTGCAGTGTTTTGTCGATATGACAGTGCAGTGTTGATAGTAATTAAGGCATTAAGAAGGGTATTGAGGGTGTATTCCAAAGCCGGATGCGAATTAAGTGGAAAAAAGCGCAGCTGTTGAAAAGCAGGGTTGCCTTTTTAGGATATAATATTGAAAATGAAACGGAAGCACCTACAGAAGATAAGACCAAGGCAGTTGGGAAATAGTCCCTAAAAGCCGAAAAGTACACATACAGCAAATTTTCAATTTCAAGAAACACCTACTGGTATCAGCACCTGTGCTTAAATTGTTCGATCCGAAAGCTGTAACCGAAGTGCATACAGATGCGAGCAAATATGTGGTCGTGGGCATGTTGATGCAAAAAGACCCTGAAGACCAACAATTTCACCCGATTGAGTTGCTCATCAACAAAAACAAACCCTTTCGAAGAAAAGTACAGTTCGTACGAACTAGAGGTATTAGCCATAGTCAACGCAATGAATAAATGGATAGTTTACTTGCTAGGAAAGCAGTTCACAGTAGTCACAAATTGCGACGCTTTTGCAATGACCGTTAAAAATATGACTTACCGCCCAGAGAAGCAAGATGGGCCATGGGTTTACAAGAATACGATTTCAAAGCTGGAACTTAAATGAAACACGTGGATGCACTCAGCCGCACATCATGTTTCCTAGTCGGGGACTCCACAAAGTCGATCGATTGGTGGAAGCTCAAGATAATAAAAATTGGATAAAAGCGGTCAAGGTAGTACTTACGCCTGTACAAGGACGAAGTGAAGGAGTTACTAGTTGTTCGATGCAAGAGGAAATAACACTAAACAAAATTCAACTTTTTATTTCCGCTGTTGCTCAAAATGAATATCGCCGATAAATTCCGTTAGCCGACCTATAACCGTTTTTTTCCAACAAATATACCAAAAATCTGTGTTTGTAACAGTTTTTAACAGTAAAATGGCATTTGGGATGGTGCCAAACGGCATATGAAGGTTTGGTCAAACGGCTGTAACTTAGCCGTTTTTTCATCGATTTTTATAAATGATACCTTAAACGACGCCTAATTAATGTGTCTATCAAAACGTTAGCCAACATTTTTATTTCGACTTTTCTTGAATTTTTAAAGAGAAATTTTCGAGAAAAAATACCGAAAAAAATTATGAAATTTGAATTTAATATTATAATATATATTAATATCTTCCAGACGTTAAGCTGCAGGTACAACGTTTTGTCAGCTTTTCAGAACTACAAAGTTCAAAACAACCAGTTATAAGAAACTTAAGTTATGTGAAAAATAGAAGCACTAGAAGCACGGAAATGTCGTGTTGTCAGGTGTAATTATCGTAGCACATAGTGGAGGGCCAATTTGGGTTTAGGAAAACGCGAGACTTGTTAGAAAAGTTTTATTTTATTTCAGACATTCAGTAGAAGTTAGAGAGAAATCTTAATTGATGTGTAAAGTCCCTGATCATAGAGTCCAGGCGGGAAAAAAAGGAAGGGCTATTAGCGCCCATTGACAAATCAGAAAAGCAGTTTGGAACCTATCACATCGATCATGTTGGTCCACTCTCGGATGCAAAAAATAATATAACCACATATTGGTACATTGAGACTGTAGAAGCTTAACACTGGGCCAGCCCCATTTTTAGCTATCCGGTGTTTGAAAATGTTGAGAGAGTCTGCAAAGTTGTCATTCCTTAAAGCTGCTTGCGAAAATGAGCTAAGGGCAATTAAGTCCGAAGTGTCTTAGGTTCTTCAGACCGCAGGGTTTGAGATGGCAAAGTGGTTTTCAAACCCACCTGAAATCACCGTATAGCCAAGCCTATAACGATCTCGGACTCAGAGTCGGCTAAGGCGTTAGGCCTTTAAACTCAAAATTTAAAATTCAGTCATGGATCTCCGAGCGACGAAACAGAACATATTATAAGTGACATCTTAGTTGTTGAACTTGATTTTCTAAGTCCTATCGTCATCAAAGGCAAGATCGTATTGCAGGAACTTTGGCTTAAAAAACTCATTATTTAAACCTAACTGTCTGTTTTTAAATTCGTCGTTTTTGGTGCCCTGAATCCAAAGCAGCCCTGACGTAACACGTGCAATCGATATTTTTAGTTGATATTTTATATATACATATATGATAGTTATGAGATATTTTGAGTTTCGGTATGGACAATGGAATTAGTAAGCGACGATCAACTGAAGACGGACGAGCAGAAACTAATTTTTGAACAAATTTTGATTTTAACCCTTCTGCTACGGGAAAACATTTTGAATAAACGAACAAACGATTGGAACGGATGCCGAGTTTAATTGAGTAATCATAACGTTTGGGATGAGTCGATTCCGCTACATTTAGAATCAGCATGGAATATGTTTAAAAGCTCACTGCTTTACTTTGAAGAGATATCCCTACCTCGGTTTATGTATGGCGATCCGATGTCACCAGTGCAAATACATGCCTTTGTTGACGTCTCCATTAGCGCTTATGGATCGTGGTTCTATATACAAAGCAAAACTGCAGAAGTCTTCTAATTGTCGTTGCTGACTTCGAAAACCAAATTAATTGGGTTCGAAAAACCATAATTTTCGAAGAATGAAAAAGGAATCTTGCCCACGAACTCATTTTGATCCTCCAGAAGATCTTCAGGTGGAGAAGATTAGGACTCCGGTCGGGCTGACCGCTGCTGTTCAAAGTTCGGAGCTAGTAGATGTCATCGTGGAATTTTCGTCACACCTCAATATACTTAGAGTTTGTGTATATATGTTCCGCTTTATAAGAAAATGCAAAGGAAAAAGTAAAAAGTTTGGAAAAACTGGAAAAAATCAAAATGGTTTGTAAATGATGTAGAGTTGGTCCTAGTTTTCATAGAGAGTGGCCATATCTATTAGAGCGTTGAATCTGGATCAGATTGGATCATTAATATAGCCACAACGAAGAAAACCATTTCGAAAGTAATATTTCCCTTTCACTCTCTCTCACGCGCGCCTCCGTCTGCTTTGCCCATTCGTCCAGATGAGCGCCTAGATCTCAGAGACTATAAGAGCTAGAGCAACTGAACTTTCTATCCTAGATCCTATGATTCCACTTCAAGTGTTTTTCAAAATTTTTCCACGCCCCCTTCCGCACTTACAAAGGACGAAAATCCGCGGAAGCCACAATTTTTAAGATGCGAAAAAACCCAAAACGCGGAAACATGGAAATTAACCATATCTATCAGATTGCCGAATTTGGATCAGCCGGATAATTATTATAGACAGAAGGAACAAATTTGTTTTCAGTGACTGTGCAACGCCTTTCAAGCGCTTACTCATTCCCTCTCTCTCGCGCACACACTTCCACGAGCAGTTGATATATGTACATACATATATGAAGAAATTTAAAAGACAGATGTATAAAAAAAAAATGGAAACAGATAACATCTAATATATAAAAACCTCTCTTCGTTTCGACATAATTTTTTAATTTTATTTTTTGGCAAAAACTTCATTGGTTCTATTTGCGAACATATAATAAATTACATAAATATTTAAACATATTTAACATATTTAAACTGACTGAGTATCGGGTATAAAGCAGAGCCTTTGCCGTGGCTAACAACGTTCCCCCTCGTTTAAATTATTATGTCGGTGCACGAGCACTGGTGAGCATCCTTCGACAGAGTGTTCGGATAGTGAACGCTCAAGAGGTCTCTCAAGAGCCAGACAGTCCGATCATGTATGTGCTGCTTTAAATGCAAGCTGCGACTGCTGACGCAACTTATGGGAAATTTACCCGTAGATCGTTACCGTGCTCTCCGCCCATTTGCGATTTGCGGAGTGGATTTTTGTGGACCAGCTTAAACGGCATTAAAAATTCAAGGAAGACCCCCACATAAAAATCATACATTGCGTTTTTTTTTTTTTGGTCGTCCAAAGCGGTTCATCTAGAAATTGTTTTAGACTTATCCACTGACTCGTTTTTATTCCAGCCGTCACCTCAGCGCTCTGCGAATGGGACTCGAATTAGGGAATTTGCGTTCATCCCGCCGCGAGAGCCTCACATGGGAGGACTATGAGAGGCAAGTGTGAAAACTGCCACGCATCTACTACGGGCGGTAGGCAGTGCGCTCCTAGCCGCCAAAGAATTCGCAATAGTCCTCGTCGGGATCGGGGCGGTCATGAACTCGAGCTCGCTGGAAGACCTCAGCCAGAACCTAAGCGACGGCGAGGCACTATCGCCCGGGCTCCTGTTGACAGGCGGGTCACTCATTGCCCCCCACCACTGCGGACTCCGGATCAGGATTCTCAGCTGCTTCCAGCGAAGGCAACTTGTCTCGTCAGTCAGGCAAGCGTTTTGGCGGCGATTGTTCCGAGGGCTCAATAACAGCTGGCTCTCTCGCTCTTGGCGAATTCACCACGGTTTGCCACCGTAGGTTAGTAGGGCTAGCGATCAATTATTAAAAACCAATTCGTTGACAGTAGTCTAATCGAGCGCACGCATCTTCGCTTTTCGTACCGCCTAATAAAATAGTTATTGTAACCACCAAAAACTCAACTCAAAAGGCTATCGTCGCGGCACCCGAGACATGTTTTCGAGCCCCTTCCGTAAGCATGGTGTGATTCCGCTGTCCACAAATATGCGCGTCTTCAAGATTGGAGATATAGTCGACATCAAGGGACATGGTGCTGTGCAAAAGGGTCCGCCCTACAAAGCCTACCATGGCAAGACCGGCCGCATCTTTAATGTCACACAGCATGCAGTGGGTGTCATTGTAAACAAACGTATGAGCGGCAAGATCCTAGCCAAGCGCGATAATGTGCGCATCGAGCACATTCACTACTCAAAGTGCCGTGAGGACTTCTTGCGTTGCGTGAAGGAAAGTGAGGTGAGGAGGAAGTGAAGGAGAGTGGGTCACCCTGAAGCGTCAGCCTGAGCAGCCAAAGAAGGCGCATTTCGTCAAGAAACTGGAGGAGAATTCATTGCCTAAGCTCATTAATAAACCGATCGTGTTTGCTATTTGTGTAGATTCGTTAATTCAAGTGTAAAAAAAAATAGATTTTCTATACGATTGTAAAAAAAACAAAAAAAAAAAATAAAAATATCTGGTCTGATGAGCGCGTGAGGTGGCTCAGAGGAGGCCTAACTGAGGCCACCGGACGGGTCGCAGGTTGCGGATAGCGAAAGGCCTACCCCTAAAAAGGTAGGTCAGCTGTGAATAATCGGTTCTCTTTAGGGAGATCACCGAAAATAAGCAGTCCCGGACAGCCAGCGGGTGTTCGCGAAGCAGCAACACTGACGATGCGCTTGTGGTGCCGCCTCGTATAAGTAGCTCACACACTCCCACTCCCCCCACACACTACCTACCCACATCCCATCCCCCACACTCACCTCACACCGGGCTGGGCTAAGGTGTCATTCGACACGTGCCGAGAGTCAGCCCGGCTGGGGGCCCGGTTCAAAAACTAGCCCAGTCTCGAACGGAGAGCTCAGGGACTTGGCAGCCCCTGTTCTAATGATGCCTTACCCGGGCCACGTGGATCTCTGCCCGGGCTGACTGTTCCCTTTCTCTGCATCTCGTGGGATGTAATTATGAACAATAACAAAAACAACAAAAACAAAACAACACAAAAAAACAAATCTGAGTCTGGCACTCCCCAAATGCCAAATGGGAGCAATCCCCTGCATGGAAAGGCATCGACCCTAAGGCCTGGCCCGGCCAGCTCAACAGCAGGACAGATCTGTAAGGCGGAAAGCGCTGGGGTGAACCCGAGTGGGTCCCATCCCGAATCTGTGGTGAGGGGCGGACCAGCTCCCAACACCGACACCTTGGAGAGGCAGCTAAGCAATATTGCGGCTGCCCGACCTTCTGGTAAGGTGTAGGGTGATGATCTGCCTTCGACCAGCGCCCAGGCCAGAAAGCATACTTATGCCAAAAGGAGGAGTGCAGGGCACATACTCCGTCGGCAAAATGCCAGCACTGAGGTCAGTCCTTCAGCGGACTGGCTCAAGAAGGTGGAGTGGGCCACATCGGTGCTCCCAAACTTCGCAATGGTCTCTCAACCAAAGAGACATCGGTCGCATCGGCCGACCGCTGCTTCGAGTTGGTCGACAAAAACCCAGGGCCACCTCCAGTCTGCAAAGACCCATGTCTTGGGTGGTTCCAGGGTAACATCAAAGTTGTTGCCTGCGATGACGAGCGCTCCGTAAAGCTGTACAAAGCAGCGGTGGCGCAGATCGGAGAGGTCTACGCTGGGGCGAAGCTCGTCGCGGTAGACTGGAGCGAGGTGCCCAGTAGACCGAGGGCCAGACTATGGGTGCCGGCTACCTTCAAGGAGCCTGAGCGCATCCTCAAAATGTTGCAGAGGTGCAACCCGACACTTCCAACTCATGACTGGAAGGTGGTCAAGGTTGAGGAGTCAAAGGGGCCGACAAACCAGGCCGTCATTATCCTGAACAAGGAATCGCTGGCCCTCTCCTCTCAAAAACCACCCCCTCGGTAGGGTATCTTAAAAGGAAGAACGGAACGTGGACCAACTCCAGTGAGGATTCGCTCCACGTACTGCTTGAAACCCACTTCCCTGGGTGCACAACCATCAAGCCGGCGCTAACCCAAAGGGGAGGCCAAACAGCCACGTTTTCACCAAACGGAACATAAGCTGGGCGGTAAACAGCTTTAATCCGTTCAAATCGCCAGGTCCGGACTAGGTCATTCCCACCCAACTGCAAAAGGCTGGAGACTCAGCCATTAACTGGCTACAATGTATCTTCAGGAAGGTACTAGCTGTGGGGACCATACCACAAGAATGGCTCAAAGCGAAAATAGTCTTTATCCCCAAAGCGGGAAAGACCTCGCACTCGACTCCAAAGGACTTCAGACAAATCAGCCTATCGTCCTTTCTTCTCAAAACTTTCGAAAGACTTGTCGGACTACATCTGAGGACAATTATTAGTCCTCAAATGTTGTCAGGAGCACAACATGCCTACCGGAAAGGAAGATCCACGGAAACGGCACTCCACGAAGTAGTCTCAATTGTAGAGAAATCCCTACACCTCAAGGAATACTCTCTTATAGCCTTCCTCGATATCGAAGGAGCCTTTAACAACGTCGTCCCAAGTGCCATTACGGAAGCTCTGACTGACCTGGGTGTGGACGGTCACTTGGTGATGCTCATCGATCAATTGCTCACATGCAGGACGGTGACATCAACGATGAGATCGTCCACGCAATCTAGGTATGTCAACAGAGGCACTCCGCAAGGTGGTGTCCTGTCTCCCCTTCTATGGAACATGGCAGTCAATAAGATTCTATGTGATCTGGAGGGGGGGGCTGTAAAATAGAGGCATACGCGGATGACGTTGCAATCAGATTGGGAGTAAATCCCACGTTGAAATCAGATTGGGAGTAAATCCCACAAAAACGGAACTCGTGCTATTCTCATGCAAGTACAAGGTTCCGCCTCTTAACCCCCCTATACTAAATGGATGCAGGCTCTCTTTCAGCGACAGCGCTAGTTACCTAGGGTTGGTAATTGATAAGAAGCTTAACTGGAACATGAACGTAAAAGACAGAGTGAAGAAGGCTACGATAGCCCTATACTCTTGCAAAAAAGCTATTGGCTTGAAGTGGGGCATGAGCCCAAGCGTAGTCCAATGGATATACCAAGCAATAGTAAGACCAATCTTCCCTTATGGAGTTACAGTTTGGTGGCCAGCCTAATCAAAAGGATCGACAACCAAACAACTTGGCAGGGTTCAGCGAACCGCAGCTTTATGCATTAGTGGAGCATTACGCACCACCCCGAACGATGCACTAAACGCCATCCTAAATCTCCAAAGCCTCGAACTTGAGGGAAAAGAGAGGGCAGTCTGAGAGACTCCGGACAATGGACGTCACATATCAGGGGTCACTCATCTATACTTATCAGCAGTACCGTCCCTACGAAGACGGACTACTGCCTCCCAAGGGAACACACTGGTACCCCCTTCAATGTAATCATCCCTAGCAGAGACGAGTGGCTTGAGGGACCACCAGGCCAAGACATGGCCATAAGCATCTTTACAGATGGCTCGAAGCTGGATAACAAAGTTGGAGGAGGGATTTACTCCGAACAACTCGAAATCAGGCACTCCTTTAGGCTCCCAGATCACTGCAGTGTGAAGTCCAAGCGGAAGTCATTGCGATCATGAAAGCACTGAAGCTCCTTCAAACAGCCACAACGGCTTCACTGGCAACAACTACTGTAAACATTTACAGCGACAGCCAAGCTGCGATCAAATCACTTCACGCGATTCCCTCGAACTCGGCCACAGTGGCAAATTGCCGCAAATCTCTTCACGAGATGGCCCAACAATTTTCCATCAGCCTTATTTGGGTCCCGGGTCACCGGCATTGAGGGCAACTGCAAGGCAGACGAGCTGGCCAGATCTGGTACCACAATACCATTTCTCCAAGATAAGGAGGATATTTGCATGCCAATGGCCACCTGTAGGCTTATCATAAAAGAGCTATATAAGCGACGAGCAGACAATGCGTGGTGGTCAGCACCACTATATCGCATAGCCCGGCAAACATGGCCTACCATTGACAGGAAACGCACACTAGAGCTATGTAAGCTCGGCAGGAAAAGGTGCTGCGTTGTCATCCGCTCCCTCACGGGGCACTGGCTGATAGGCTCCCACGCCAACAGGCTGGGAGCCCCATACAATGATTTCTGCCGAAGCTGTAGAGATGAGGAGGAGGAGGAAACGGTGGAACACCTGTTCTGCTCCTGTCCAGCTCTCAGCAGGAGAAGGCTACAATACCTGGGCATGCCCTATGTCTCAGACATTTCAGAAATGTCCAAAATCTGTCCCAGAAAGATTGCAAACTTCGTAAGAGCGTCAGGATGGGATAACTGCTGATATGTTCGGGTCTCATGAGATGGATAAGGGGAACACCTCCCGCGGTATTACAACGGGCCGAAACCGGCCCAAGTGTGACTGGCTCCTGTGGAGCTTGACAGCCACCTTAACCTAACCTAACCTAACCACCAAATTTTCGGTCTAATATTTAGAAAAACTATTCTAAAATTTCAATATTTATTTCATTGAAGAAACCCATTAAAAATTAGGAACCTAATAATCATGGCGGCAATGCAATGTAAAAAAAATTATTTTTATGTGAATCCTTATTTTTTAAGTCCATTATGAGCAGATGATTATTTGATTAAAAACGAGGGGGAACGTTGTGAGCCGCGGCAAAGGCCACGGCTCTACTTTATACCCGGTACTCAGTCAGTATATACATACATACATACATACATATAAATATGAGCTTACGATTTGTACAATTTATTATATGTTCGCAAAAGGAACAAACTGAATATTGGGCAAAAAATAATATTTAAGAAATTGAAGTCAAACCATTTTTCGAATATTTATACATGTTTTCATTTTTGTTTACATATGCTTTTTACATCTGCTTCTACATTTTTACATGTACATACATACATATAAAACTACTCAGACGAGACGTGTAAGTGTGTACGAGAGAGAGAGAATGAGAAGCGCTTGGCAGGCGTTCCGTTGCGACTGAAATTTAATTTGTTCCTTCTGTCCATAATAATGATCCGACCTAATCCAGATTCGGCAATCTGTTAGATACGGTCAATTTCCATGAATCTGCGTTTTTTCCTCCATCTTGCACTTTTACTTCAGTAATTAAAAAGCGCATATATATTCCTGGCCTGAATGTCATCTTTTCCCTCAGTCCACAATCGTGTCGTTAGGACAACTATCGATAAGAATCTGTGGATTTCGTTTAGCTTGCTGGATACTGAGGCCGGGAAAACACAAACGAAAATTCCTAGCCTTGTTTTTATACCCGGTACTCGAAGAGTATAGGGGTATATTAGATTTGTGGGGATAACGGTTGTGTGTAACGCCCAAAAGGAAGCGTTTCCGACCCCATAAAGTATATATATTCTTGATCAACATCAATAGCCGAGTCGATATAGCCATGTCTGTCTGTCCGTCTGTCCGTCCGTCCGTCTGTCCGTCTGTCCGTCCGTCCGTCTTCATTAGCGCCTATATCTCAGAGACTGTAAAAGCTGGAGCAACCAAGTATTGTATTCAGTCTTCTCTGTTATCACACTACTCCAAGTGTATTTCAAAATTTCGCCCCGCCCTCTTCCGCCCCCAAAAAGGACGAAAGTCTGTGGCATACACAATTTTTTAAGATACGAGAAAACTAAAAACGCAGAATCAAAGACAATGACCATTTCTATCAGATTGTTGAATCTGGATCAGATTGGATCCGTATTATAGCTACAATGAAGAAAACCATTTCGAAAGTCATCGTTCCCTCTCGCTCTCTCTTACACACGACCCCATCTGCTTTGCCCATTCGTATTTTTTGACGCCTAGTTCTCAGAGACTATAAGAGCAAGAGCAACCAAACTTTCTATCCAAGCTCCTGTGATACCAAACCAGCACAAGTGTATTTCAAAATTTTGCCACGCCCCTTTCCGCCCCCATAAAGAACGAAGATTTGTGGAATCCACAATTTTTAATATAAAAGAAAACCAAAAACGCAGAATCATGGAAAATTACCATATCTACCAGATTGCCGAATATGTATCAGGTCGTATCATTATTATGGCCAAAAGAAACAAATTAAAAACAAACCAGCACAAGTGTATTTCAAAATTTTGCCACGCCCCTTTCCGCCCCCATAAAGAACGAAGATTTGTGGAATCCACAATTTTTAATATAAAAGAAAACCAAAAACGCAGAATCATAGAGAATGACCACATCTATCAGAGTGTTGAATCTGGATCACATCGGATTATTATTATAGATACAATGAAGAAAACCATTTCGAAAGTCATCGTTCCCTCTCGCTCTCTCTCACACGCGCCCCTGTCTGCTTTGCCTATTCGTTTAAATGAGCGCCTAGATCTCAGAGACTATAAGAGCTAGAGCAACCAAACTTTCTATCCAAGCTTCTGTGATATCACTTCAGTACAAGCTTATTTCAAAATTTTGCCACGCCCCCTTCCGCCCCCACAAAGGACAAAAATCTGTGGAATCCACAATTTTTAATATAAAAGAAAACCAAAAACGCAGAATCATGGAAAATTACCATATCTACCAGATTGCCGAATATGGATCAGGTCGTATCATTATTATGGCCAAAAGGAACAAATTAAATTTCAGTGGTTACGCAACGCCTGCCAAGCGCTGACTCATTCCCCCTCTCTCTGTCGCAAACACTTGTGCGTCTCAAATATGTAGTTATACATGTCATGTAGAAATTTAGCGCATGTAAAAAGCATATGCAAACAAAATTAGAAACATGCATTATATTCCAAAAATGATTTGACTTCATTTTTTGAAATATTATTTTTTGCCCAAAATTTAATTCGTCCCTTTTGCGAACATAGTATAATAAATTGCATAAATCGCCACCTCATATATGTATGTATAGTTATATATTGACTGAGTACCGGGTATAAGGTAGAGCCGCGGCCTTTGCCGCGGCTTACAACGTTCCCCCTCGTTTATGGTTTAGTTTTTTTTTTAAGTTTTTTAAAATTTGTCATATTTTTTCCCAAGGCAGGGCTTCTATTTTTCAAATAACTTAAGTTTCCTATAACAGGTTGTATTTAATGTTCTAAAAAGCTGACAAATGCAGCTATAAGTTTGACCTAGACCTTTTGTAGCTGCAGCTTAACGCAGCTTAACTTTCATAATTTCTTGCGGTATTTTTTCCGAAATTTCAACTTTGAAAACCTCGTTTAAGGTATCGCTTGTAAGAATCCATAGATAAACGGCTAAGTTGCAGCCGTTTGTACAAACCTTCATATGCCGAATTCTTAATCACTCATCACTTGAATAAGACACCTTTTACACGTAGATCGTTTTTGTGATTTTTGACGTTTTGCTTTAAAATAAAATTTAAATGGGTCGAGGAAAAGCTGAATATGAAAGGAATATAAAAGGCCGCAGGCACGATTTTACGTCTAGTCTGGACACTGTCCATCGCGCTAATTTGAAGGCTAAACACCTAAAGACGTTAAAAAATAAAAAGGTAATAAAATAAAAAAAAGTTTAGCTTAGAATCCCCTGATGGTAAATGTTACTATTGTTGATTTAAGCGATAACTATCGATGGATATAGCAATGCGACTCTATAATAAAATTGTCATCCTTAAAGAATATTTTTATGTGTGTGTGAGCCTGACTTTTAGTTTTTCCCGTGTATAAGTGAACACATTTCTTCTTATTTTTATACCCGCTACTCGAAGAGTATAGGGGTATATTAGATTTGTGGTGATAACGGTTGCCCGTTAGGAAGCGTTTCCGACCCCATAAAGTATAAATATTCTTGATCAGCATCAATAGCAGAGTCGATATAGCCCTGTCCATCCGTCCCTTCGTCTTAATTTGCGCCTATATCTCAGAGATTATTTAAGCTAGAGCAACCAAATGTTGTATCCAGTTTCCTGTGTGATCACACTACTCCAAATGTGTTCCAAATTTCGCCCCGTCCCTTTCCGCCCGCACAAAAGACGAAAGTCTGTGACGTACACAATTTTCAAGGTACGAGAAAACTAAAAACGCAAAATACAGAATACAGAATACAGAATACAGAAAATACAGAATGGTCATTTCTATCAGAGTGTTGAATCTAGATCAGATCGGATCATTTTTATAGCTACAATGAAGAAAACCATTTCGAAAGTCATCGTTCCCTCTCGCTCTCTTCCCCACAAAGGACGAAAATCTGTGGAAGCCACAATTTTTAAGATAAAAGAAAACCAAAAAAGTAGAATCATGGGAAATTACTGTATCTACCAGATTGCCGAATCTGGATCAGGTTGAATTATTATTATAGACAGAAGGAACAATTTAAATTTCAGTGGCTACGCAACGCCAGCCAAGCGTTTACTCATTCCCTCTCTCTCTCTGTCGCAAACACTTGTACGTCTCCAATAGGTATTTATACATGTCATGTAGAAATTTAGAAGCAGATGTAAAAATCATATCTTAAACAAAATGGAAAAATGTACAAAAATTCAAAAAATTGTTTGACTTTGTTTTTTGAAATATTATTTTTTGCCCAAAATTTAATTCTTCCCTTTTGCGAAAATTTAATAAATTGCATAAATCTTAAGCTCATATATTTATGTGCATTTATACTGACTGAGTACCGGGTATAAAGTAGAGCCGCGGCCTTTGCCGCGCCTTACAACGTTCCCCCTCGTTTTAAATTAAATATGCAAAAGAATCACTGAAATATATTCGAGTTTATTTTATTCTTCGGATTCTCATCAGGTTATGGAACCAGGAACACGCGACTGCGGACAGCCCGAAGAACAAGAATTTTTTCATTAAAATTTGGAAATTGTGTTGCTGCGTTTGAGGTTAAACACGACGTAAAGGAAAGCAGTCAGAATGAGTTCTCTCTCCCAAATTGAGAAATTGGATGTAGGGAATTATGATTCCTAGTGCATACAAATGCGAAGTGTATTGATACATGCAGATTTGTGGACGGTAGTGAGCGACCAAACAAAGAGACCAGCCGAAGACTCTTCTTACTGGGATGGACTCGACATAAAGGCCTTGGCCACGATCACGATTAAGGCCAACACAGCGAGTGCTCCGGAAAAACTCAAGGATGTACATGTACATGAGCCAAGCAGACCTGTAAAAAAGGTGTCACTCTTTAAAAAGTTGCTTGGGCTGCGAATGGCAGGAGATGACGGAATGTGCGAATATCTGATTTCGTTTTGTTCAACAGTAGACAAGCGTGGAGAAGTAAATATTCAGTTAGGAGACGAGCTAGCTGTGATTATATTGCTCTCAAGTTAGCAAAAGCAGTACAAGAACGAATGAAAGAATGAAATCCAAAATTCACACACAACCGTTTCCAGCAGCAGTGGAAAGTCGGGCCAAGCATCAGCTGGAACTGGTACAACTGGTCCGTCAACTGTCAGTTCCATACAGTCCTCAACAAAACGGGGTGGCCGAACAGGCCAACCGAAACCTTGTCGAAATGGCAAGGAGTTTTCTAGTCCATGGTAATATAGACGATTACCTATGGGCAAAGATATCTAAAAAAACGACGCAGTAAAGATGCGGCCACAAATTGAGGCAGATGTGCGGCAATCTGATGGTGATGATGATTGGTGGTTTGACTGCTTGTAAGAACGAGCCATGTCTGTACAAGCAGGACATAGAAAGTAATCTTTGCCTTGTATTAATATATGTTGATGATACCATAATAGCGTTCCAGAAAAAAAAGTGAACCTTTTAAGCCGGCCGCCCTAATCACCCGATTGAGCTATAATCGAAAATATGTGAAGATGGCTGACACGTTAGATATATGACTCAGGAAAGCGGGGGTTCTCGAACTCATCAAAGCGATCAAATTAGCTTGGAAATCGATATCATTAAATTACTTGGGCAGTTTGTATGAATGATGACTGAATTTTGGAACAGCAAGGAGGCTTTTTTCTTTCTTTTTTCTCTTTCTAAATTAAACCAGTTATACCTATTTTTAAGTTATAATTATGTTAAAAAGAATCTGATACCCTAAGAATGTTATTTTGGTTTAAGCTGGGTATCCAGCCCCGCGGAAACTAAAAATTACTACCAAACTCCATATAAAAAAAACAAGGCTATGAATTTTTCGTTTGTGTTTTCCCGGCCTCAGTATCCAGCAAGCTAAACGAAATCCACAGATTCTTATCGATAGTTGTCCTAACGACACGATTGTGGACTGAGGGAAAAGATGACATTCAGGCCAGGAATATATATGCGCTTTTTAATTACTGAAGTAAAAGTGCAAGATGGAGGAAAAAACTGTGCGCAGATCAAACAAGGGAGATGCAAATTTTCAACATGAAGAGAAGATTGCTTTAATAAAAGCAGTTGACGGAAGACCATGTCTTTGGTTGATCACGAAAAAGAAGCATTTTGATAATTTTGACATTTTAGCGCCTCCGTCTGCGCTGTTTTTCTTCCTATTCTTTGGCAACAATATAAGCCGCCACCAACACAATCACTTGATAGTCAGAGTAATTTATTTTTTTTAATTTCAGCTTAATTTTCAAAATTGACGCTTAATCATGAGAGTGACCAAGCTCGCTTAAGGTTCTTGGTCATACTATTTTAGTTACATGCCACACAAACGAAATAAATAGCATATTCCTGTTAGTAATTTTCCGCAGTGCTGGATGCAGGCCTTTAAGTGTCATACTCAAATGAAGCAATATATTAGCCCCGCAATTTGAAGGATTTTGCTGAAGAATTTTTTGTTAATAACACTGTTCGGGCCAGCAACTAAATAGTAGGCCTAACTTAAACCCCTATGTAACTAGTTCATAGATTCGCAAATGTTAATCAATACACAGCAAGCGCTAACGTTCGGCAGCGCTGCTGCGCTCTCTCTCTCTCTCTGCAAAAGGCCGATCTGCAGCCGCCGCTTCGGATCTAACTTGCTTGGCCGACGTGCCCAAATTCAGTAATCTGCTAACCTCTCTGCGCATTGGTTGCATTTGATCTCGTTCTGTAGATTTATCTGGCTGGGCTAAGAGCAAGCAATCGGCTTCCGCTAGCAGACGCTAGTATAAATAGACGTTGCTAAATTTAAAGCAACTAGTGAATTATTTTGGACAAAAATAGGTGCAGAGAGGTGCCAAAAGAACTTGGCAACTCAAACATTGGTGACTCCGACGTGATTTAAGACATTGGTTAATCGCGTTTCGTGCAAAAATATATTGTTAATCGAGTGAGCTTTTTCTCAAGCTGTTGAAATGTATGTAAAAGTCACGATGGGTTTATGTATATATATGCACATTTATTGACAATTCAAGCTAACTGTGTTGGTTAGATGTACATATGCGTGTAAAACGACGAATAAGCCATAGTCTTATGGCTACGAATATTAGCTCCAGACTGATTTGCAAGGGCTGACGGCGTAATTGCCGTGACCTATAAGGCAACGCTTAACGAGCGGGAGAAAATGTGATTAGGAGAGAGCTAGAGCAGCTCGCGCTACTGCTAAGCCGAGTGCGAAGAATAATGGTGCACAAGTAAACGAAAGAAGGCCGCTGCCGGTTGTAAGCATATGCGGTAATAAACTATTTTAGCAGTGGGCATTGCAATAATTATCATAGAGATGTGCATTTACTTTAGACCACACCACTTGCTATAAATTATGATGTTTTATGCTGCTTGACCAGACATACTCCACCCGTTGAAACCCTGTCCTTCAACAGCATCTTTAAAAGACAGCAGACACAATTTGTTGATGGCTCGTTTTGTAAATCCAGATGAAGGTCTACAGCACGGCGACTCGAGAAACACCACCTCTTCCTGGTAGAAGCTCAACAACCCTCGCCAGTGGCCACTTCATGGGAGAAAGATTCTCATCCTTAACAAGGATCAAATCTGGGACTGCTGGTCTGCGACTAAACAGGGCTTCGCAGTGTGCCATTTTGAGCGTTGCTGCAGCGAAGTTATATACTTTTCCTTCCACCGGGACCAGAAGAGCTGGTGCTGGTATGAAACGCGCTGCCAGCCGTACAAGCGATCGAATTTCATCAGTGTGACGTCAGGCTCAGTGAACGAAGCAGGAGAACCACCATTCAAGAAATGCGCTGGAGTTAGAACATCAAGATCGGCAGGGCTCTCTGAAATTGAAACTAAAGGTCTTGAATTAATTACGGCCGCGATGTGGCATAACAGCGTTCGTAGTTCGTCAAATCCAAGAACCGAGCTGCCTATCGCACGGTAGAAGTGGTACTTGGCCGTCTTAGCCGCAGCTTCCCATAAGCCACCAAAATGCGGGGAGCGCGGAGGAATGAAGTGCCAGTCTATAAATTCCACCAAGAAAAAATCCAGCACAGCCTTCTGATGGTCATCGCTGAGGACCAGGCGCTTTAACTCCATCAGCTCATTCCTAGCGCCGACAAAATTGGTTGCGTTGTCCGACCAAATGCTCCAATACTCTAGGCTTCATTCGAAAGCATCTTATGCACTTATTCACTGCCTTGTTTACCGTCTTCCTCCCCCCAATGGGCCAATATTGGGATCGAATGAGTCCAAGCAAAGCTCGAGGTCCATCGTGCAGATTCCGCTCATGAAAGTGAGAGATTATGGAAAGAGTTAGTGGATGGCTGCTAGGCAAGATGATTGGATGACGGCCATCAAAATCCAACGTAGAGTTCTTCAATCGACCATCAACCCTGAGCAGACCAACCTGATCCATGAACGGCGACAACGAAGCAAGTGAGCTAGATGGGGAAACCGATCCCCTGGACCGCAGCGACTTCATGTCCTCCCATAGCTGAGTGCGCTGGACTAGTCGCAGCAATAACTGGATTCCATGCTCAATGTCCGAGACAATCAGTCCGGGATGCCGAATACGATTGCAAAACTTGTGAATGTATCCGAAAACGCGTTTCAAGGAAGCAAACGAATTCGCAATCTTGGAGTCAGCTACAATGTCAATGTAGGGAGATTTAACTAGAAGAGCACTCCGGCCAAGCTCAAGGGCTGTCTTATCCGGTAATACCGTGGGCGGCAAGTCATCTGAGGGGCCACAAAGAAATGGAGGTCCATGAGCCCAAAGGGCCGACTCGTTCAGCTCAATCGGAAGAGCCCCTCGAGAAAGAATGTCGTCTGGGTTTTAAGCTGTGGGAACATTACGCCATGTCATGTTGTCGTTCATTTCCAGAATCGTTTCCACTCTATTTATGTTATTTATTTATTTATTTATTTCATCCTAGCGCGACAAGCATTTTATACTTATAAATTAGGGCGCTAGTCACAACAAGTGTAATATTAACTTTTGACATTTAAATTACTAACATTAAGAAGTGATTACAATTACAATTACATACATTCGAACTTATATACTAACATTTTAATAATATAATATTTAGTTTAGCTTTAATTTAGTTTCTAGGAATTTCACTCTTACTCTCCGTTCAACCCCTCCCTACTATCACAAATTCAAATTATGTAGTGCGTAGATGATTCTCCAGTGCGATTTTGAACTGCACTCCCCCACTGATTGCCTTGATGGCGTGGGGAAATGATTCCAAACTTGAACAGCATATACAAAGAACTGTTTCATTGTGCATGTGTACCTGTATTTAAAGCAAATAATATTTTTCGTCCGTCTTGACGTGCTAAACTTAAGTCGTTCATATAAGTAAGATGGCTCTTTGGTATATATGACATTGTGCAGTAATACTAAGACCCTAAACTCTATCCAGGATTTAAGTGGCATATCGAAAATTTTTATCATTACGTCCGAAATATGGTCAGTTCTACGTCTGTTATAAATATATCTCGCGATATTATTAAAAGCAACTTGCAGCTTGCGTTGGCTGGCAGAGTTACAGTCACTAAATACTTCTATACCATAGAAAAGAACTGGTGTGATTTACATTTTGGCAATTGTTTGTCTTATTTTCACTGGGAGAAAATCTTTAGTTAGGTATAAATTTCTAAGGATCCCAATAGCTTTTCCGACTGATCTGCTTATGTGATCATCCCATGTTAAAGTTTGGTTAAACATAAAACCTAAGTTGTTTGCACGTTCTACATTTTCAATGGGGATGTTTTCAATAGTCAATTTTTGTATTGCATTAGTGTCGAACTTTCTTTTACCTATGACTATACATTTTGACTTATTTGGATTTAATCCTAGCCCATTCATTTTAGCCCACTGGCTTACACTTTTCAATTCACTGTTACAGACACGAATACAGTCATTAACTCTACTAAAAGGACGACTAACAAACATTTGAACATCATCGGCATACATATGAACGTCACAACTTGACAATATATATAGATCACTTACATACATAGAGAACAGTAATGGCCCTAAAACGAATCCTTGAGGAACACCACGCTTGACACAAAGTAATGACGAGTACATATTATTTATACACACAGACTGCATACGATTAATCAAGTACGAAACAATTAGTCTTGTTGCTGCACGCGAAAAATTACATAGACGACTTAGCTTAAAACAAAGAATATCGTGATTAACCGTGTCAAAAGCCTTACTATAATCTAGAAGGGTCAGAAACGTTATATTGTCCGAGTCCAATTTTTCTCTTATACGTTCAACTACGTTTATTATTGCTGTTGTACAACTTCTGCCCACTCGAAAACCTGATTGCTTATTTGTCAAAAGTTTTTTATTTGTCAAGTAATTTGTCATCTGATTAGCCATAAGTCGCTCTAAAATTTTTGACAAGTAGGGTAGAATGGAAATAATTGGCCTGTATTCATTGACTGATTTTGGAATTGGAAGTATTTTAGCAACTTTCCAAGAATCAGGAAATACGGATTGAGTCAACGCAGTGTTGTATATGTAGGTTATGTACGGCAATATGTTAGGCAAAAGCATTTTTATGAATTTCGGATTAATATCATCAATTCCAGTGGCATTTGACTTAATCTTTAACATCGATTCGAGGACATCTGACTCAGTTACACATGAAAAACTAAAACTATTATCACAGGTACCATTATCACAGAAGCAGTGTACATCATCACAGTTACTATAGAGATTTTGAGGCACGCACTCAACATAGTCAGTTTTAGTCACTTCAGGTACTTTACAGTCTAAAAAAATTCTATTAAGTTCGTCGGGATCAATATGACAGATGGGCGGAGTAGTGGATTTACCAACACCCAGTTCTTTAATATACGTCCATTTCTGCTGATTCGATCTCGCTAAGTTAAATTAGTTACAAAAGTATTTGCTTTTCTCTGAGTTGATTAACTGTATCACATTTTTCCTAATTATCTTATATTGTGCAGCATGGTGGGCTGTTCTGTACCTCTTCCATTTTTTAAAAGCGATATCACGTTTGTTAATTAATATTTTAATGTTCGGATTGAACCAGGGATTTCCACGAGAGTTGGCCGTTTTTGTCACCAACGGAATCGATCTGTTATATAGATACATTATATTATTTTGTAGGACAGTCAGTTGTGAATTAATATTAGCATAGTCATAAATAGAGTCCCAGTCACATGAAATAAAGTCAGCACTTAACAAGGCATAGTCAATGTTTCTAAAATTTCTATAAACTATTCTGCTTTCAGCTAAGTCGTTATGAAAATTATAGGTCAAGAATATCAGGTCCTGTTTCGAAAACATTGGCATTGATAGTTCACTGTAAGTAAAAATTTTATGACAGTCGGTTACAAAAAATAAGTCAAGTAAGGTATCACAGTGATTTGAAAAATGCGTGGGTGCAGACGAATTTACTAACTTTGATCCCATAGATTCTATGTCGTCCGATAATTGCCTTTCTCGCAGGAGATTGCTGTTGAAGTCCCCAGCTAATATTACATCTGTATAGGCAAGCGACATGGTAGACAATACGTCAGTTAAATTTTGATATTCTATATATCGATGAGGTCTATACACAAAGCCTATTAAAATTTTGGAAGAATGTATTGTGCTTGTGACTTGAACAAATATCCACTCAACTGCACTTTCACTTGGGTGATTACATACAAGTTTAGCATTTAAACGTTTACTTACATATATAGCTACACCTCCAGCGTGACTATCTCGTTCAGATCGAAACAAATCATAACCAGTACACTCTACTAACAAATTGCTAACATGAGACGAAAACCACGTTTCTGACACACATATGACATCAATATTGGACTTGACAAATAGATACCTAAATTCCTCGATTTTCTTAGTTAGGCTTTGGGCATTAATATGGCATACACGCAGACCTTCCCCTTGATTGCCAATAAATATACAATTATATTAATATATATGTATATATTAATGGAATAAAAACAAATTAGAGAAGACAATCCAAACACCACTGTTTTAAGAGTACGGGGAGATGATGTAAAGAGAGTGAGATTCCTAACAGAGACTATTACAAGATGATTAGAAATATTAAACCTAATGTGAAACATAAAGTAGAGGACAAAAATTAATTCTATTCTATCGAAAATTACTCCGCCCAGTTCCAGTTCCTCCAGATGCGGATTGAGTCGCCACCTCAGCCACAGCTTCCACTCTCTGTAGGGTACAGAGCTCAGCCATGCTCTTAAGGCACACAAATTCGCCGCGAACACTCTGCCGAACGTAGACCATTGCACGGCGGGTGAAGACAGCCGACAGAGCATTACGCTTCTTCATCTTCGTTGCCTCTCTGAAGATGTCGTAGTTGATTTTAGAGAGCTGCTCGTTGATGTAGAAGGGTTGTTTGGACTGGATTCCAAACAACTCCAAGCTAAGTGGCTGCTTGGTCTGTCGTCGATGCTCTCCAGCCCGTTGCAGCAGCATGATTTTGTCACGCCTGCTATCAAATTTTATAATAACAACGGGATCTACAACGACATTCTGTGCATGGTCCCGCACCTTAACCCGAAAAATCTCCTTCACTTTTGGTGGTGGTGTGAGGCCTAATGAATAACAGAGGCTGTTGAAGAGAGTCTTTAGTTTCTCCTCTTCCAGTACGGGCACCCCATCCACTCTGACATCATTTGCAATGCTTGCTTCGGCATCTGCATCCTCTTTGGCTTGGAGTTTCGCCTCCAGTTCCTCCGCCTTGCTGGATAGCGCACGAATTTCGCAGCTTCCATCCTCAAGCTTCTCTATTCGTCGGCCAAGCAGCTCTTCTTCCTCCGAAAGACTATGAAGTCTAGCCTCAAACTTATCTGCCATCTCACGCAGAATTCTTTCCTCAGCTTCCCTCACGCTGCAGCTGATGTGTTTCGCCTGCTCATCGAACCGATTATTAATTAGCTCGATCAGCTGCGGCGAAAGCGTATCTGAGATGCGACCAAATCTTAAGTCAAGCGACGAGTCACTGCGGACGCGCTTTGCTGCGGTTTTTGACATCCCGCAAAGCGCGTAGACGAAGACGGACCGTCAATTGATTGACCTTGGACTGCAGCCGATTCCGGGTTACTGAAATGGAGGGTAGTATGATGCTTACTGCCACAGTTACGACAGTGACTCGAGGTGCACAGGGCTGACCTAATCGATGCCCTGTTCTAAGGAAATTTATACAAAGGGACAGCGTTTGGCTTCTTTATGGCGATTTTCGGGGGACAGTGCTTTGAACTTAGGGCAGTACTGGGCTTCGTAAGCGCTATCAGTGCAGAAGACGCAGCCTGAGAAGGCTTAGCTAGTTGCAATCAAGGTGGACCTGGAACTATTATGTTTTCTACTCTTGCCCACCTAACTGCTCGGCGCATAGCTTGCCCTAGCAAAATCCACTGTCTCCAATGATCGGCATCGCTGTTCCAAGAACGAGGACATATATTCCCACGACGGAATTGAATTGGCATATGCTGGTTCCTCGAATCGCTCCTCCCACTATGCTTGGCTCGTTGGACTTGTCTTTGGGCTCGGCGATACCAGCGTGGCTACTAAGGGATCCACCGTGAAAATTTGTATGCATTCTCGCACAGCTGACTATTGAACTACGCCTACTGCTCCCATAGACCCCACTATCACCGATTCTCAACCAAGTCTGGCAGTCAATGTAGACGATTGGAATATTTCATAAAATATTCAGCTTGCCGATCCTGCATTTTTCAACACACAGCGAGTGGATCTCCTAATTGGTGCTAGCATTTTGTATGATCTCCTCTGTGTAGGGCAAATCAAACTCACCGTTGGTCTGCCTCTTCTGCAGAAGACCCGGCTTGGCGGATCGTATCTGTCGGTGGACAAAGGGTAGCACGCTTGGCGCTCTTGGCAACGCGCAATTCTCCAGATTCGGAAGCTAACATTGATTCAAGATTGGATAAAACACTTCGTATGTTTTGGAAGGTCGAGACTTGTGCGGACGCCCTGTTGAATACCAATGAAGAATTAGATTGTGAAGCGCACCTCGTAGACCACTTCCCAAGTTTGGCATCAGGGGAGTATTTAGTTCGTCTCCCTTTAAAGGATAATGCTGATCGCTTAGGGAAATCTTACACTCAGACGATTCATCAGTTTAGAGCGAAAATTGAATCGACATCCTACACTTTAGGAGCGGTACACTGCCTTTATGAGGGAGTATATTTATTTGAAGCAAATGTCCCCAGTCAACTCTGATTCTCGTAGTCTCTGTAAATATTATTTGCTTCATCACTGTGTCCTGAAGGAGGATAGTACAACTACATCAACTGGATGTTCCCTAAATGATGCAATGATGGCAGGCCCTGTTATTCAGCCTGCATGGTTCAGCATTCGTTTTTGCACATATCCAGTCGGTCCCACTGGGGACATTTGTAAAATGTACCGCTGCGTACGAGTGTTTTCTCCTGACAATTACTATCAGTGCATTCTATGGCGAGATTCTATCCAGTCCGAGGTTCAGGTTTCAGGACAGATGTGGTTTCACGGTCCATCGTTTTTGGTAGGCTCCAGGGAAGAGTGGCCTGTACCTCCTGATCCTGAAGCAGAAGCTATAGCGCTTCGCAAGCGAGTATTGCTGATCGCGGAATCAAGGCGGGGCCAAGGTAGTCAGCAAGTGTGTGCCTAAGAAGCGTTTGGAAGGATCTCGACCCTTTCATCAAGTGCTACATCAGTGTATTCATTTGCTTTATTTCTAAGGCCATACACATGGAGCTCGTAAAGGACCTGACCACCGCTTCATTTCTAGGCGCCTTAAAGCGTTTCACTTCCACACGAGGAAGGCCAAATCAAATTTGGTCCGACAATGCGACAAACTTCGCTGGCGCCAAGAACGAGCTTTTGGAGCTCAAGAAACTTTTATGAGCTACTCGCATATAAATGAGGTCCATGAATCCTACTTGGCGGACTCGATTGACTGGCGCTTCATCCCACCGCGCTCTCCGAACTTTGGCGGATTGTGGGAGGCGGCCGTGAAGACAGCAAAGCATCACCTGTACGGCTCCGTTGGGCCCTCTGTGCTTGACTTCGACGAGCTGCGCAGTCTGATCTGTCAGATCACGACAATTGTTAATTCTCACCCTTTCCTCTCGCTTTCAGAAAATCCTGCTGATTTAGATGTCCTGACTCCTGCTCATCTGCCTTTACGCGGTCCACACGAGACAATCCTAGAGCCTGATCTAAAGAAGCTCAACTACAATCGTCTGGATGGCTGGCAACGGGTCACTCAGCTGTAGAATATATTCTGGAGCCGTTGACGCGAAAAGTATCTCTTTTGCAAGAGCGGTCGAAATGGCGGACGCCCACGCAAAACCTTTGCGTAAGCGATCTCGTTCTGATCAAGGACGAAAATCTTTCTCCAATGCGTTGGCCACTGGCTAGAGCCTTTTTCCTTTGCCAGAACGTCCGCCGCTTCATTTCCTTCGATGCCCTGGTGGCTGGGAACCCAATAGATCCGCACTGACTTGGTCGTGCAAAGTGAGTCCAATGCTTCCCTGCTTGCCAGGACACTTCTAGAACTGACCGTGGACGACTGCATGGATTTTATAGCCGCTTGGCTGTCTACGAACAGATTGACCACATTGTGTGATCGCCCTGTGTGTTGTGAACCTCCGCTGCTTTCCTGATGGAAAAGACTTCCGCCTGGAATATGCTGCTGTGGTCTGGTAGCTTGTATGACAGCCCTTGAATTGTGTTTTTGGGGTTTACTTATTTGATTGAATTTCGGGGGGATCCATGCCGTTACGTTACCGTTACCTTGTACCTCTTGGTGAAGAGGATGAGGTCCGTCTTGTCCGTGTTGATACTGAGTCCTACTTCGTCCGCCCACTCACATATCTCCCTGAGTGTACTTTCCATTATGGAGCTGAGGGTCGATGGACATACTCCCGTAATAAGTATGCTTATGTCATCTGCATAGGCTGATATTTTTGGGGCCTTCCTATCGAATCTCTTGATTAGGTCGTCGACCACCAGATTCCATAGGAGGGGCAACATGACTCCACCTAGAAGTGTGCCCCCTTGGCTATGGAGGCAGTGCCCCATTCTGATTAAACCCGTCTACAACCTAGGAGGTTCTTTATCCAGTGGTTGATTGTTGGCTGTGGGTTGGTTCCTTCTATGCGAACCATTATTGCGCTTGTGGCCACGTTATTAAATGCTTCGGATATATCAACAAATACTCCTGGTGCATATTTCTTGGTGTTGAGGGCTTTCTCGACGGTAGCTTCTAGCGAGTGTAGTGCTGTTTCAACCGATTTTCCTTTAGTGTAGGCATGCTGGTTGTTTGACATCAGTCCCCCTGCTTCCTTCCTGATTGTTTTTAGTAGAAAGAAGGTGAGCCTTATCGGTCTATAATCCTTGGGACTAACATGGCTGCACTTTCCTGCCGTCGGGAGGAAGACAACTCTGGAAGTTCTCCATTGGATGCCTGTCCTTAAACATGCCGTACATATAGCAAAAATCCCTGGGGTGATCACCTCTTTGGTCACCTGTAACATGGCTGGGAATATCCCATCCAGTCCAGGTGCTTTAATACTCGTAAAGGAGTCTATGGCCCATTGGATTTTCTTGTGGGTTATTAGACATATGGGGAGCAGAAGTTCCTCCACGAGCTGCGTTGTGTCTTGTAATTCCTGAGTAGGTTCTTGTATTCCTCGCTTATGAATTCTTCGTTCGCTTGTTTGGCGAGCTTGAAGAATTCCCGGAGGTTGTTTCTTAAGAGGGAGAAGTCCCTGTTCCACCAGATTGGCTTGTTCCTCTTTTTCGTACTTGAGGGTGGGCATGTTGCGCGGTAGCCATCTAGAAGCTCCTTGGATAGAGACTCAAGAGACTTCTCTATTTCCTCAGCCGATTGTACCGACCCCGGATTCGCGGGCTTCGAGGTAACCGTCTTTCTAAACTTTGCACAGTTTGTGTTCCGGGGGTTCCAATAGACTGTTACCTTCGAGGTGTGTTTAAATTCGTATTTGAACTGGATATACCTGTGATCTGAGAAGGATGGTCTTTCAAATACATAAACTATGTTAAATTTTTTTTTTAGTTTTGACAAAACTGAAATAAACAAATAAACATATTAAGCTTAATACATTTTCACGGTCTGCAAAGCTCAGATCAAAGATCTTTAATTCAGTCTGTAAATAACTTTTACTTAAATCATTACAATAATAGGCTTTTTACACTTGGTGCGTTACCTATCGATATCGGGAAAGACGCAGAGAAGCAGAACTGGCGTTTACACTACAGCGTCTTTGGAAGAGGAAGACAAATTTTGTAAACAAAGTCAATAATGTTTGAAAATCAACGAAATATAAAGGAAAAAGGATAGATTATTCTAACTGCGGAGGCGCAAAGTGAGGAGAATCTTTTGAAGTGCATTGAAATGTCTGAGTTATCCTCAGAAAAGTTGAAATTCGTCTTGCAACTGTTACGTCCTCCTCGCGTTTGGACCCTTGTAAGTAAAGAGTAGATAGTGTTCTCTCTCTTCAATTAAATAATGTATTCTAAATTGCAATAGCCCCGATATGGTTCATTTTGGGAGGAAGATGTTGTGGACAACTCCGATGCCTTTTTTAAGTAAAATTTCCGCATGGAAAGGAGTACTTTTAACATTCTTGTTGGACTGTTGCCCAATCTCAACTCTCGACTAACAATCTCTCTGGAGAAGAGAATAGCCATAGCATAGCCCTTTATTGCCTAGGATCGTCTGCGGAATATCGTACGCTAGGGAGTTTATTTGGTGTGCCAAGGACCATTGTCTGCCGCATGTTACTGGAGTTTTGTAGCGAGGCAATGTTTAAATTGTAATAAACTGTTTTTATACCCGGTACTCGAAGAGTAAAAGGGTATATTAGATTTGTGGGGATAACGGTTGTGTGTAACGCCCAGAAGGAAGCGTTTCCGACCCCATAAAGTATATATATTCTTGATCAGCATCAATAGCCGAGTCGATATAGCCATGTCTGTCTGTCCGTCCGTCCGTCCGTCCGTCCGTCCGTCCGTCTGTCCGTCCTCATTAGCGCCTATATCTCATAGACTATTAAAGCTAGAGCAACCAAGTTTTGTGTCCAGTCTCCTCTGTGATCACACTACTCAAAGTATATTTCAAAATTTCGCCCCGCCCCCTTCCGCCCCCGCAAAGAACGAAAGTCTGTGGCGTACACAATTTTGAAGATACGAGAAAACTAAAAACGCAGAATCATAGAGAAAGACCTAATCTATCAGAGTGTTGAATCTGGATCAGATTGGATCATTATTATAGCTACAATGAAGAAAAGCATTTCGAAATTCATCGTTCCCTCTCGCTCTCTCACACACGCGACCCCATCTGCTTTGCCCATTCGTATTTTGTGTCGCCTAGTTCTCAGAGACTATAAGAGCTAGAGCAATCAAACTTTCTATCCAAGCTCCTGTGATACCAAACCTGCACAAGTGTATTTCAAAATTTTGCCACGCCCCTTTCCGCCCCCACAAAAGACGAAAATCTGTGGAATCCACAATTTTTAAGGTACGAGAAAACCAAAAACGTAGAATCATGGGAAATTACCATATCTACCAGATTGTCAAATATGGATCAGGTCGGATCAATATTATGGCCAGAAGAAACAAATTAAATTTCAGTGGCTACGCAACGCCTGCCAAGCGCTGACTCATGCCCCCTCCCTCTCTCTCTCTGTCCTAAACACTTGTACGTCTCAAATACATATGTAGTTATACATGTCATGTAGAAATTTAGATGCAGATGTAAAAATAATATTCAAACAAAATTGGAAACATGTATAATATTCCAAAAATTTACTTCATTTTTTGAAATATTATTTTTTGCCCATTTTTTTAATTTGTCCCTTTTGCGAACAAATAAGAAATTGCATAAATCGCAAGCTCATATATGTATGTACACATGTATATATTGACTGAGTACCGGGTATAAGGTAGAGCCGCGGCTTTTGCCGCGGCTCACAACGTTCCCCCTCGTTTTTTGTTGTTATTAGTTGTGACAGTTTCGCTAAAAGGCAAAAAAATACGAAAATTGCGGTTTTACGCAAAGAAAATCCAAAACCAATCGAATACAACGAATAAACGCACCTGCGTCGGAAAACAACGCAACTTTTCGCCACCACTGGGGCCCTATGCTAAACGTATGTAAAAACGAGAGGAAACGTTATGAGCCGCGGCTCTATATCTATATATATCTATATATCTATATCTTTATACCCGGTACTCAGTCAGAATATATGTGGTCTTATGATTTATGTAATTTATTATATGTTCGCAAAGAGGACTAATTAAATTTTTGGCCCAAATGGAAAATTTAAAAAAATTAGGTTGAACCCTATGCCAGATTTTTTTAATATTAAAAGTTATCTGTTTTCATTTTTGTTTACATATGATTTTTACATCTGCTTCTACATTTCTACATGACATATTTGAGACGTACAAGTGTTTGCCAGAGAGAGAGGGAATAAGTAATCGCTTGGCAGGCGTTTGTAACGTTGTAACGGTCAGCAAAAAAACCACACAAAAAATCAACAACAACAACACAGAAAGTGACCCGAGCAAGTAATTTTTGGCTGTTTCTACGTGCAAATTTCGCCTTATCCGAAAGCGACGATAACTTATGTGATCCTTGATGTGCCATGACTATTGAAAGCGAACATTTTACAATTCTAGCTCTTGAAATATTTCACTCCCAAACTTACCACATACATTCGTTCGGAGCAGAGCGACGTAATTTAAATTAAAGTAAATGCCATCGAGCACAATTGTTTGTTTGTTTTGCCTTCTATGTT
Organism: Drosophila algonquin; assembly: GCA_035041765.1. Lineage (NCBI taxonomy): Eukaryota > Metazoa > Arthropoda > Insecta > Diptera > Drosophilidae > Drosophila > Drosophila algonquin. The sequence goes on from JAWNKY010003125.1 coordinate 46,443, forward strand.
ATCTGCCTCCATAAGCGCTCTCCCCGCAAAAGCTCGCACTCTGAGTTTATCTGCGTGCGCTCTTTCTTGAGATCACAGCTTTCGGCCGCTGCAGCGGGGCCGCAATGATGAAGAAGGTCAGTGCAGCTCCGATCATCAGCAAACAATAAAGCACGACTTAATGATTTCTAGCAAACCCAAACTAGTGCCTTATTAACTTAAATATTGGAATACAGGTGATATATTCGATATCTACCTCTAACATTTTGGTGACCCCGACGTGATCTGGAGCCTGTACCTCGATTTAATAATTAAATTGTCGATATCGTTCGGGCAACTAATTATTCGGTCAAGCTGTTTGTGCAAGATATTGGTGCCAAACACATAAAACAAACACAACAAATACATACATGCAAACGTACTGCAGTGATATCCAGTGTCATTGTGCATTGCCGGCATTCGGGTGCAAAGTTCGTTTCATATACATATGTATGTGTTTATATGCAGACAAAATCGGTCTCATAACTGAGTGAAAGAGCCCCACCAAGAAACGGTTTCATTGCGCGTGTATAAGTGCAAGCGCAGTGCAAAGCCCTCAGAAGTTGAGGCAAAGGCAGAACGAAAAAGAAACCGTTTGTTTGTCGACGCTTGGTTTTTGCAGCTTGCCGGCGCATACAGGGTATTTTATTGTTCCCCTCGCAAAACTTCTTATAGTGCCCCCGCTTTTTTCTGTGTATAAGCCCTGATCTTGTGGCGTGCATAATGGCTGAAAATCAAGATATTGTTCATGATCTGACGGCTGCGCCTAGTGATGTGGACTTTTACAGTGCAAAAACAAGGTCTATCCAGCGGCAGCTCGTCGAGATGAACAAATCCTTAACGGAAGAGTCTATCCTTCAGTTGGACGAAGCTGACCTGCGTGCGCGATTAAAGCACCACGAAGTAATGTGCACCGAGTTCAATGCTGCGCAGAGCAACTTGGAAAGGCTCGATCTCACGGTGCTCGACGGTGACGCGCGGTCCGAGTTCGCGAACGTTTTCCTGCAGATCGATGCGAAACTAAATCGCGAGCTAGCAGCACAGCAGAAGGTGATCAGCGCGAACTCAACCAGCATGCCTTATCAATTCGCTGAAGAAGGTTCGCTCAGCACATCAACTCGGAGGTCGAGGCTGCCGCATATACAATTGGCTCGTTTTGGAGGAGACTACGCAGACTGGCCAAACTTCATCGCGATGTTTAAGACGGTGGTGGACAACGAGCAAGAGCTAAGTAGCTTGGAAAAGTTTCAGTATCTGCGTGTTAGCCTAGACGGCGTAGCACTCGAAACCATACGTTCAATCGAACTGTCTGTTTTGAACTATGGGATTGCGTTAGAACTGCTCACTAATCGTTTCGACAATAAATACCATCATTTTCAGGCACACGTAAAGGCGATATTTGGGTTGCAAGGTGTTGAGATGGGATCTGCGAGGAGTCTTCGGCAACTCAGCGACAAGATAAATGCTCACCTGCGAGCGATTCGGACTTTGGCATCAACTGAGGAAATTTTGGATGGATTTCTCATTCACATTGTGACGCATAGGATGGACACCAGGACCCGGGAAAAATGGGAAGAAGACTTGCCGTCCCACAAGCTGTTGACATGGAAATTCCTTGCTTCGTTTCTGGAGAAGCGATGCAGGATGATGGAGAACCAGGAAAATGACTTGGTAATCGAAACACCAAGCCATCAAGTGGGAGAAAAACCGCAAAAGCGTACTCAGAATGTCCTCATTGCGTCTCCTAATAATAATGAAATTATTTCTGGATGTAGATTTTGCGGCGGAAGTGACCACATCATAACCAATTGCGGCATGTTCCTAAATTTGTCCCCTACTTTGCGCTATAAGGAAGCAAAGAGAATGCATCTCCGCCTCAATTGTTTGCGCAAGGGTCACGGCTTGCAGCAGTGAAAATCTGGAAGTTGCAAGCAGTGTCGTATGAAACATCATACGTTGCTCCACAAGACTCAAACCCCGGTTCCATCCGCAGTCATTGCTGCAGACGTGAACCTCCCGCCATCGCAATTATCAGCGTTAGTTTCATGCTCAGTCTCTCCACCGTACCCTCCACCTATTCCCAATATCTCGAATGACTACGTGTTGCTAGCTACAGCCATCGTTTTGGTTAAAAATCGTGTTGGAACGCTCGTCCCATGTCGGGTAATATTGGATTCCGCATCGCAGCTCAATTTTATTACGTCTCGTTTGGCTGGTCATTTGCAGCTAAAACATCGGCACTCGCCTATTTCGATATCTGGCATTGGAGAATCTTCTCTTAGTTCGAATAAGGCTATGGAAGTCGTCATGCAGTCTCAGTATGGCAGCTACAGTTCCTCATTCACGGCGGTCGTAACTAGGGTCATCACTGACTACACTAGTCGACACGACTTTTCCGCTGTCTCCAAAAATGACTTTTTCTGATAGATTTGGATGTTTAAAAATTTTGAAGAATGTTTTTTTTTTTCATGGAGTAGTTTTTTTTAAAGAATTTTTTAAAAATCTGGTATTTTTTGTCATAGGTAGTGCTTCTATTTTTCACATAACTCACATTTCATACAACTGGTTGTACTGAACTTTGCAGTTAAAAAAAGCTGATAAATGCAGCTATAAATCCGACTCAGACACTTTGTGGCAGAAACTTAACGTCTGGCAGATATTAAGCTTCCAAATTGAAATTTCATCATTTTTTCGGTATTTTTTACCCGAAATTTTGACTTTGAAACTTCAGGAAAAATCAAAAAAAATAAATGAATGCCTTGATTTTTGGTTTTAGATAGACACATTAATTACGCGTCGATTAAGGTATCGCTTATAAAATATAAAATCAAACGGCTAAGTTATAACCGTTTGACCAAAACTACCCAAAATGACTTTTACCTGAAAAAATACCGTCCGGTACGTTTTTGGTCCAACTTCCAAAATGGGATTGCAAAAAACAAAAAGGACCTGTAATTTTGGTTTTACCGAGTCTAAGGTATTGATATATATCGGATATATATCCTACCTGGTCATATTTATTTGGGGTGTAAGTGTTGTGGACAGTTTTATTCCTTATTCCTTATACCTAAGCCTTGGTGAGGATAAATATACATAAATACCTGTTAGGGTCAAATGTTGACTTTTTTCCTTCACAGGTGCTGGTCCCGCAGATATTTGACCTTTCTCCTTCAAGCTATTCATAAAAAAGGATATATAACTCTGTACCTATAGTATCCCTGCCTCAGTGTAGTTCTGACTTCCGGCAGAATACGATCGTGTGTTTTCGAAAAATACCAATTGTTTCTCATTGAAATGGACAACCCAAGTCGGTCAACTTCATGTGCTTACCGAGCAGACTCGTTTTGCTACATATGTGGCATCGTTTTTACCGAAAAGTTCCAAGAACAGTATAAGGAAAACTATAAGATGTGGCCCAAAAGTATTGGCGAAAAGTGGGCTCCAAGCTGTATATGCAAAACGTGCAAATTGAATTTAACAGCATTTAATAAAGAGGAAAAGTAAGTTACCCTAAATCAGAAGCTACGAAGTGTACAAAAAATACTAAGCATTACTTTTTTCTTGCACATTTTTTTTTAGAAAACAATTTCGATTTGGAACTCCAATGCTATGGAGAAAACCAAAAAATCACAGCACTGAATGTTTCTTTTGTTTATTCGAAAAAAAAGGGTTTGGGGTAGGTGAGAGATATAAATACCCGCAAGAGTCTCGTCAAGGCTTTACGCTTCCTGCTCCTCCTTTGAAGGAAATATCGCCATTAAAACGCAAAAAAGAGGAGATGTCTTCTTCGTCGTATGGAACAACGGATTCAAGTAATGACCAATCAGGAGAATATAAATTTTGCAAGCCATTATCACAGGAACAATTGAACGATTTGGTGAGGATCCTGGAACTTCCTAAAAGTAAAGCTCAGATTCTTGGATCTATTTTAAGGGATGCCTGTTTATTGAAGGAAGATGTCAAAATAACTCATTTCCGGACGCGTCACTTGGTTCACGCACAGTTTTATATGACGAAGGATGACATGTGCGTTTGTCACGACATTTTCGGCCTCTTCAGGGAACTGGGTGAAGATTACGACCCAAACGATTGGAGGTTATTTGTTGACAGGAGTAAAGAAAGTTTAAAGGCTGTTTTGCTACACAATGGAAATCAAAAGCCGTCTATTCCCATCGCCCATGCTGTTAATATGAAAGAGTCCTATCAAACAATGACTAAATTGTTTGAAAATATTAAATATAAAGAACACCAGTGGAAGGTCGCGTGTGACTTAAAAGTTGTAGCCATGTTAACTGGATTGCAAGGCGGTTATACAAAATACTGTTGCTTCCTGTGCCTATGGGATAGCCGAGATAGAAAAGAGCATTACACAAGAAAGAACTGGGAAAAACGGAACGAAAATACTTTGGGACATCACAACGTACAAAATGCAGCTCTTGTGAAAGTCCAAGACATTATATTACCACCATTGCACATTAAGCTAGGACTGATAAAAAATTTTGTTAAAGCACTGGATAACGAAGGTGAATCGATGAATTACCTCAAAACTGTTTTTCCACGTCTGTCGCTGGCAAAAGTTAAAGAAGGCGTATTTGATGGCCCCCAAATTCGAAAACTACTAAAAGATGATGGATTTGAAAATATTTTATCTACGAATGAAAAAGCAGCCTGGAACTCATTCCGAATGGTTACAACAAATTTTCTTGGTAACAGAAAGAGTGATGATTACGTTAAAATCGTTCAAGACCTACTTAAGAATTATGAACAAATTGGAGCCAACATGTCACTCAAAATCCATTTCCTGCACTCCCACTTAGACTTTTTTCCGCAAACCTTGGGGATGTTAGTGATGAACATGGAGAGAGATTTCACCAACAATTAAAAGCTATGGAACGACGGTATCAAGGTGTTTGGAATGAGAATATGCTGGGCGACTATGTGTGGACTCTCATAAAAGAATCTGACTTAAATGACAAAAGAAGACAGACAAACCATTTTAAAAATAGTAACAAGCAATAACAATAAAAATATTTAAGTATCATAACACTTAAATAAATTCAAGTATTTTTCGGTATTTTTTTCAGATAAAATGAGATTTGGGTCGTTTTGGTCAAACGGTTATAACTTAGCCGTTTGATTTTATATTTTTATAAGCGATACCTTAAACGACGCGTAATTAATGTGTCTATCTAAAACCAAAAATCAAGGCATTCATTTATTTTTTTTGATTTTTCCTGAAGTTTCAAAGTCAAAATTTCGGGTAAAAAATACCGAAAAAAATGATGAAATTTCAATTTGGAAGCTTAATATCTGCCAGACGTTAAGTTTCTGCTACAAAGTGTCTGAGTCGGATTTATAGCTGCATTTATCAGCATTTTTTAACTGCAAAGTTCAATACAACCAGTTGTATGAAACGAGAGTTATGTGAAAAATAGAAGCACTACCTATGACAAAAAATATCAGATTTTTAAAAATTCTTAAAAAAAAACTACTCCATGAAAAAAAAACCATAATTCTTAAAAAAATTTTAAATCTCCCAATCTATTAGAAAAAGTCATTTTTGGAGACAGCGGAAAAAAAAAGTTGAAATTTGTCGAGTAGTGCTATCAGCCGCACTACGATATTAATGCTGCAGAATGGGACGTACCGAAGAATATAAATTTAGCTGACCCTTGGTTTTTTAGATCTCAGCGAATCGATATGCTGTTAGGTGCTGGTATATTCTTTGATTTGCTCAGTGCTGGGCAACTGCATTTGGCTGATACGCTGCCATCGCTCCAGAACACCAAACTTGGTTGGATTGTCTCTGGAGGGATGGCTCACACCACTAACAATCGAGTCACTCTGGCAACGGCAACAGGGACCCACGCACCAAAGGAAGACGTGGATTTTTTGTCGGATGCTGTAAAGCGTTTTTGGGAGCTTGAAAATTGTTACTCATCAGAGGCAGCTGCATCGAGTGAGGACCTACTTTGCGAGCGTTTATTCAAGGAAAACTCCTCTCGTTTGGAAAATGGTCAATTTTCCGTTCGACTCTTAGCTACTGCTGGGTTTGACGCCCTTGGCGACTCATTCTGTCTCGCTCTTCGTCATTTCAAAGGTCTGGAGAAAAGGCTGTCAAAAAACCCCCCGCTGAAGGCTCAATATAGCGCGTTCCTTCAAGAATATTTGGATTTAGGGCACATGTCATTGGCTTCCAGAACCATAAAGTTGCCACAGTTTTTCTTGCCGCATCATTGCGTGCAAAAACTCGACAGCAGCAGTACGAAACTACGTGTTGTTTTTGATGGATCTGCAAAGACCACATCTGGGCGCTCCCTCAATGACTTATTGCTGGCTGGCCCAACGATTCAGTCAAAAATATTTAACATACTGCTTCGTGTTAGGTTCTTCAGGATTGCACTTTGTGGGGACATCTGCAAGATGTATCGCTGTGTACGGATTTCACACCCGGATGAATATTTGCAATGCATTCTGTGGCGCGAAAGGCCTACTGATGAAATCCAGATTTACAAACTAGAGACCGTTACGTATGGAACAAAGCCCGCTGCTTTTTTGGCAATTCGTGCCATGCACCAACTATCGAACGATGAGGAGGCATCATTTCCTATAGGAGCCCCAGTCGTGAGAAGGGATTTCTACGTAGACGATCTCATATCCGGCGGGGACACCATTGAGGAAGTTAATGTGATCCGTCGTCAAGTGAAAGGGCTCCTGCAAAGAGGACACTTTCCTATACGCAAATGGTGCTCCAATGAGCCTGGAGTGCTTGAAGAGGAGCCTGCGGAGGACAGGGAAAAGCTACTTAAGTTCCATGATGGAACAGACATAGCGAAGGCCTTGGGACTCGTATGGGATCCCAACTCGGATAACCTGCTGTTCAATTTTTCGAGGATCATGCCAGAAGGCCCACCCACCAAGCGTACTGTCCTGTCTTCTATAGCCAGATTTTATGATCCGCTCGGTTTGATAGCACCTATTCTTGCCAAGGCAAAAATATTCTTGCAGAGTTTGTGGAAGGTGGACTTAGGATGGGATGATGCTCTGCCTGATGCTAGCATGGCCGCATATGGAGCTTGCGTTTACATAAGATCGAATAGCCATGAGAATGTAGCATCTCGCTTGCTTTGCTCAAAGTCTAAGGTAGCGCCCTTAAAAACACTAACCATACCCAAGCTGGAATTGTCCGCGGCGTTGCTCTTGGCTGAGCTCGTCGCAAGCATTAAGCAAAATCTCGCATCTTCCTGTGATATCCATTGTTGGTCAGATTCAACTATTGTGTTGTCTTGGATACGTGAGGCCCCATCAAACTTTAACGTTTTTGTCTCCAACAGAATTGCGCAGATCCAGGAATTGACCAAGGAAATTAAGTGGCATCACGTTCCAACGGATCTTAACCCAGCAGATGTCGTTTCGAGGGGATGCTCTCCAGAGGAGCTCTTGGATTTGGAATTGTGGCTAAATGGACCATCATACCTTTTATCGGACTCCTCAGAATGGCCTACCCAAGCTCCACAAATTGTAGACCTACCGGAGCGCCGACAGAATGCATTGGTTGGATCATGTGTAAAGGACCTCTCATGTGACAGCAAGTACACAAAATCGTTTGGCAAGCTACAACGTGTCTTTGGATATATCTATCGTTTTATCTCCCTTCGAAGCAAGGAGTACGTTCGGTCTGGTGCCAGGCTCACTGTGCAGGACCTTACTGGCGGCACTCGTCTTTTGATAAAGAGTATCCAGCAAGTTAATTTCGCGGAGGAGCTCGCTGCACTCAAAGCCAACAGGGCACTTCCTGCCAAGAGCAAGTTGCTTTCGTTGCGCACGATGCTCGGTGGTGACGGACTGCTTCGTGTAGGCGGAAGGCTACAAAATTCAAATATGGTTTACGATGCAAAGCATCCAATATTGCTGCCAAAGGGTCATCCGGTTACGAAGGCAATTATAACTTTCTATCATGAAAGGTTTCTGCATGCTGGTCCACAGGCTTTACTTGCATCGCTTCGTCAAAAATATTGGCCCGTTGGAGGGCGAAAACTAGTTGCAAGCGTCACAAGCAAATGCGTACGGTGTTTTCGGCCAAAGCCAAGCTTGGCTGAGCACGTGATGGGAGACTTGCCAACGGATAGCGTCCGACCGAAACCCGCATTCCACACAACTGGAATCGATTTTTGTGGGCCTTTCTATCATAAGGCTGATGTTCGAAACAGGCCACCCTGCAAATGCTACATTGCAATATTTGTTTGTTTTTCAACAAAGGCCACGCATTTGGAGGTCGTCAAGGATCTAACCACAGCCTCATTCATCGCAGCATTAAGACGCTTCATCAGCCTAAGGGGCAAGCCGCGGACCTTGTGGACGGATAACGCAACCAATTTCGTGGGTGCAAGAAATGAGCTACTGGAGCTCAAGGAGCTTTTCAACAGCGAGCCAACCGTCTCCGTCATCGCTTCATCTTGCCTAAACGATGAAATCGACTGGAAATGTATCCCTCCTCGTTCTCCTCACTTTGGCGGGCTATGGGAGGCGGCTGTCAAGTCGGCAAAACACCACTTCTATCGAGTCGTTGGCGCAACAGTGCTGACTCTTGAAGAGCTTCGCACTCTCGTATATGAGATTTCTGCCATTCTTAACTCTCGACCACTTTATCCAATTTCACAAGACCCTGACAGTCTAGATGTGCTTACTCCAGCTCACTTTCTAAAGGGCTCGAGCTTCACTACGTTTCCAGAACCGGACATCACATATCTCAACGCTAGCCGTCTAAATCGTTGGCAGCAGGTGTCTCAAATGCAACAAAACTTCTGGCCAAAGTGGAGCATGGAGTATCTGTCTTTGTTGCAAGAGAGGACCAAGTGGAGAGACTCTACGTCAAACATAAGGATTGGATGTGTTGTCCTTTTAAAGGATGAAAACTTGCCACCCCTCAAATGGCTGCTTGGCCGTGTCGAGGAAGCCATACCAGGCAAGGATGGAATCATCAGAGTCGCAATGGTTCGAACAGCGACGGGTCTAATGAAGAGAGCCGTTGCGAAGATAGCCGTTCTGCCCGTCGATATTGGATCAATTGAAAGCAATGTTCTTTCAACGGGGGGAAGATGTTCGGAGCAGAGCGACGTAATTTAAATTAAAGTAAATGCCATCGAGCACAATTGTTTGTTTGTTTTGCCTTCTATGTTATCTGCCTCCATAAGCGCTCTCCCCGCAAAAGCTCGCACTCTGAGTTTATCTGCGTGCGCTCTTTCTTGAGATCAGAGCTTTCGGCCGCTGCAGCGGGGCCGCAATGATGAAGAAGGTCAGTGCAGCTCCGATCACCAGCAAACAATAAAGCACGACTTAATGATTTCTAGCAAACCCAAACTAGTGCTTTATTAACTTAAATATTGGAATACAGGTGATATATTCGATATCTACCTCTAACAACATTTTTTTTTTAAAGGTACCCAGACCGGCTATTGACGGGCATCCTTTAAAGATCAATAAAGTTAGTAAGGAAAACTTTTTTTTTGGAATTGAAGCAAGTTTTATTTTTTTAACGATATTAAAAATACGCCAATAATTTTTGTCTCGAGCTGCGATCACTTTAAATATTTTGCTATTTTTTTAAAATCACATTTGTTGCAAAATAATTAATTTTGGCAAAAATCACAATTTATCAAAATCAAATCACCGCGACAGCCTACGAAAGCATTTGTATGTGTTGTAAACGCAACGATATGAATTTTTGGGATTCTCCGAATTGGGTAGAATTTTCGCAAAGCGAAAAAAAAACATTTAAAGTGCAAAAGTTAAAACCAAACAAGCTGTAAAGAGAATTTTGCTACGACGACATAGTAAACTCAATAAAGGCTGAAGAAGAGGAAATTGTAAAAAAAATTGCTAAATATGAAATAAAAAAATAGTTGATTGCATTTCTGCTCAGTAAAAACTAATTTATCCTATATTGCGGTGCTTTATCCGTGCATTGTTGTCACCCAGCGCCCACAGAAAATACAGTCCTGCTTGCTTTGATACAAAATTTATATTTGTAACTGATATGATTTCCATACAGTGTTACCGCAGGGCATGCACACCTAATCATACTAGGCCGCTAGTATTTTTATATGGCACGAGCTTGGAGCTATGGAGCTTTATAAATTTTAAGGTTTTTTTTTGTGTGTTTTTCTTTCAATTTTAAAAATTATATTTTTTAAATATTTTTTCTTTCTTATAACTTACGTATTGGTTGTATTGAAATTACTGTTACTCAAAATAAAACTGTACTGTTTCTTTTACAAAAATATACAAATATTTATTTTTTAACAGTTTTAAAACATATAATATCATTTGAGATGGCACCGAACGGTATTGAACGGAAAAATTCGGCATTGGGAGGTTTGGTCAAACAGCTGCAATTCAGCCGTTTATCCATAGATTTTACAAACGGTACCTTAAACGACGCCTAATAGGCTTTTCACACTGGGTGCGTTACCTATCGATATCGGAAAAGACGCCAGAGAAGCAGAAGAGGCGTTTACACCACAGCGTCTTTGCGTCTTGGAAGAGGAAGACAAAGTAAATAATGTTCGACAATCAACGAAATATGTCGGAAATAGAGTTGATTTTTATACCCGGTACTCGAAGAGTATAGGGGTATATTAGATTTGTGGGGATAACGGTTGTGTGTAACGCCCAGAAGGAGGCGTTTCCGACCCCATAAAGTATATGTATTCTTGATCAGCATCAATAGCCGAGTCGATATAGCCATGTCTGTCTGTCCGTCTGTCCGTCCGTCCGTCTGTCCGTCTGTCCGTCTGTCCGTCTTCATTTGCGCCTATATCTCATAGACAATTAAAGCTACAGTAACCAAGTTTTGTATCCAGTCTCCTGTGTGATCACACTACTCCAAATGTGTTGCAAAATTTCGCCCCGCCCCCTTCCGCCCCACAAAGGACGAAAGTCTGTGGCATACACAATTTTGAAGATACGAGAAAACTAAAAACGCAGAATCATAGAGAATGACCATTTCTATCAGAGTGTGTGAATCTGGATCAGATCGGATTATTATTATAGCTACAATGAAGAAAACCATTTCGAAAGTCATCATTCCCTCTCGCTCTCTCTCACACGCGACCCCATCCGCTTTGCCCATTCGAATTTTTTGACGCCTAGTTCTCAGAGACTATAAGAGCTAGAGCAACCAAACTTTCTATCCAAGCTCCTGTGATACCAAACCCGGACGAGTTTGTTTCAAAATTTTGCCACGCCTCCTTCCGCCCCCACAAAGGACGAAAATCTGTGGAATCCACAATTTTTAAGGTACCAGAAAACCAAAAATGCAGAATCATGGAAAATTACCATATCTACCAGATTGCCGAATCTGGATCAGGTGGGATCAATATTATGGCCAGAAGAAACAAATTGTTTCAGTGGCTACGTAACGCCTGCCAAGCGCTGACTCATGCCCTCCTCTCTCTCTCTGTCCTAAACACTTGTACGTCTCAAATACATATGTAGTTATACATGTCATGTAGAAATTTAGAAGCAGATGTAAAAATCATATGCAAACAAAATCGGAAACATGTATAATATTGCAAAAATTTACTTCATTTTTTGAAATATTATTTTTTGCCCATTTTTTTAATTTGTCCCTTTTGCGAACATATAAGAAATTGCATAAATCGCAAGCTCATATATGTATGTACATATGTATATACTGACTGAGTACCGGGTATAAGTAGAGCCGCGGCCTTTGCCGCGGCTCACAACGTTCCCCCTCGTTTTAAATGCGGTGGCGCAAAATGAGGAGAATCTTTTGAAGTGCATGGAAGTGTCTGAGTTATCCTCAGAAAAGTTGCAATTCGTCTTGCAACTGCACCGTCCTCCCCGCGTTTGGACCCTTTAAGTAAAGAGCAGATAATGTTCTCTCTTTTCAATTAAATAATGAATTCTAAATTGCAATAGCCACGATATGGTTCATTTTGGAGGAAGATGTTGTGGACAACTCCGATGCCTTTTTTAAGCAAAATTTCCGCATGGAAAGGAGTACGGATCGTCTGCGGAATATCGTACAGTAAGGAGTCTATTTGGCGTGTCAAGGGCCATTGTCTGCCGCATATTACTGGGGTTTTGTCGCGAGGTAGTTGCTCAACTCGCTGACAAGTATCTGCCAGCACACTTTCTTACCCTAAGAAGATCACGGAAACAGTGAAAGGATTCAAAGACATGGGATTTGCAGCAAAAAATTTGAAATCAACCATATTGTTGAAATGCTTGATTTAATAATAAAATTTGTTTAAACAATTTTTTTTAAGCTTTACATGTATTTTTGCCGCTTTTTAATCATCTAAAAATTTAACGCGGCAATATTTAAATTTTAATATGCTGTTTTTTGTTGTTATTGGTGGTGATCCGCTAAAAGGCAAAAAAATACGATGCTGTTATGCGCAAAGAAAAACCAAACCAACCGAATATAACGAATAAACGCACCTGCGTCGGAAGGCCCTATGCTAGGCCTTTGTAAAAAAAAACTGCGTGTCTGGGAAGACGCAAAGAATCAAGACGCAGCCTCAATGAAATAAAACCCAACTATTTAATAATATATGTAAAGACGAATATGTAGACGTAGAAATGTAGAAAACAGATGTGAAACACATATGTAAACAAAAATGGAAACAGAAAACTTCTAATACCCGGTACTCGAAGAAGGGTGTTTGTGGTGATAGTAGATGTGTTTAACGCCCAGAAGAAAGAGTTTCCGACCCCATGAAGTATATATATTCTTCATCAACATCAATATCCGAGTCGATATAGCCATATCTGTCTGTCCGTCCGTCCTTCTGTTTGTCTTCATCAGCGCCTAGATCTCAGAGACTATAAAAGCTAGAGCAACTAAATTTTGTATCCAGACTCCTGTGGTATCACACTGTTACAGGTTTTTTTCTAAATTTCTCCTCTACACAAAGGTCGAAAATCTGTGGCATACTCAATTTTAAAATACAAGAAAACTAAAAACGTAAAATCATAGAGGATGGATGGAAAATCTGTGGCATACTCAATTTTAAAATACAAGAAAACTAAAAACGTAAAATCATAGAGGATGGCCATTTCTATCAGAGTTATACATGTACATGTAGAAATGTAGAAACTGATGTTATAATGATATGTAAACAAAATTGGAAACATATGGGCATTTCTCTGACGAGGTCCACCGAGACCAAAAAATTAAAAATCAATAAAAACGCATTTGAATATAGTTTTCTCGGGATTTTATTTTTAAAAGATATTGAAAATCCTCCAATTTAATTAACTGACAGATAATATCATTAACTTTTATCTGAAACCTATTAAAATTAGCAAAAGTTCACTTTTTTGGTATATTTTTGGTATTTTTTTGTCATGTTTTCCATTATTTTTTTCGCATATAAGAAAGATGATTCTTGAGAAAAGTTTTTCCTCAAAGTCTCCCTTACATATTGAACTATCTTAAAAAAATCCCAGAAAAGTTTCTCAATTTCGGTTAACGGACTTTATGTAACATTTATAAAGCCAAGAAATTTTTGTCCCGTGCGACATGTCCCGTGCGACAGAGGCTTAAATTGAACTAAAATAAAACTACAAACCATACATGCTTAAAATTATAACCATTTTAAAGAGTCATCAATGAAGAACATTAATCAGAAATTCGCATAAATATATCGCCGCAAATTTCGCTGAAATCTCAGTTTGAATTGGTCGCCGCGAAAACCACTTCTATATTTGTCCCGTGCGAATACCATGCTTTTTTGCAAATATCCCGAAAACGAACAGTAGCCCAAAATCGCCCTTAGCACCAGCTATAGAGCTAGTCAAGTGGCGAATCATAACGGTAAAACAATTTTGAAAATTTTTTTTTTACATTTTTTTTGACATTTTTACAACTTGAAATGCGTACGAACGTCCCGTGCGACATCAGAGAAATGCCCATATGTAAAACATTTAATTATAAAAATCTAGCATAGGGTTCGACCTAAAATTTTAAAATTTTCCATTTTGTCCAAAATTTAATTCGTCTCTTTTGCGAACATGTAATAAATTACATAAATCGTAAGCTCATATATACATATACAGACTGAGTACCGGGTATGAAGTAGAGCCGCGGCCTTTGCTAAGGATTACAGCGTTCCCCCTCGTTTAAATTTTTTTTTAAGCTAAAATTCAGTTTGTCCCTTTTGCGAATATACAATAAATTGCTTAATCGTAAGCACACATATTTATATACTGTCAGAGTACCAGGTATAAAGTAGAGCCGCGGCAAAGGTCACGGCTTACAACGTTATCCCACGTTTATATGAAGTTTGACAATAATTATACCCGATACTCGAAGAGTACCGTTACCCCACGTTTATATGCAGTTTGACAATTATACCTGGTACTCGAAGAGTATCTACCAGATTGATCTGGATCAGGTCGGATCATTATTATAGCCAGGAGAAACAAATTTTTTTTCAGTGGCTGTGCAACGCCTTCCAGGCGCTTAATCATTTCTTTCTCTCGCGCACTTTCACTACGCGATATTTTCAAATACACTTGTATTGAAGTGATATCACAGGAGCTTGAATAGAAAGTTTGGTTGATCTAACTCTTACAGTCTCTGAGAACTAGGTGCTCATCTGCACGAATAGGCAAAGCACACAGGGTGGCGTGTGAGAGAGAGCGAGAGGCAACGATGCCGTTCGAAATGGTTTTCTTAGTTTTGGCTATATTAATAATCCGATCTGATCCAGATTCAACACTCTGATAGATATGGCCCTTCTCTATGATTCTGCGATTTTAGTTTTCCCGCAACTTCAAATTTTGAATGCCACAGATTTTCGTTCTTTGTGGAAAGGAAAGGGGTGGAGCGAAATTTTGAAATACTCTTGTAGTAGTGTTGTAACGCAGGAGCAAAGACAATGTAAATACTAAGATATATAATGCTCATACAATTATGATTTTTGGGAAGCGACTTTTTTAGTGAGAGACTCGCTGTCTCGCTAGCGCCAGTGCGCTCGCAGATCTGAAAATTGAATGAGCTTGCTTGCGTGCGTACGCACAGAACTGAAAGTACACATGTGTGTGTACATGTGCAGAGCCTCCGAAAATGCCAGCACAATAGTTTTGAGAAGATTTCTTGAGCCACAAATTTATTTGCGGAGTTCTATATAAGAACTATGACACAATTAATATAATTTGAAATCATATCTGATATACATCTTGCATTTGTACATATATAAATTCTTTCTTTATATTCGTTTATAGTACATTAAACAAAATTAGCATATAAAGGATACAAAAAATATACAATTCTGGGTATTTTTTGGACAATCGTCATTATAAAATCATAATCTCCAATCAATTCTAACGTAATGAGTGTTTTCTTCGACAGCGGTGTCAAAAAAACCAATACAAACAAGCAGACGTACAATAAGTGCACACACGTACAGAGAGTTATCCACTAGAGCGCTCTGAGTCTATCTGTCTCTATCTTTTTCAGTCAGGTATTCTGTAAAATTTATATTGTCTTTGCTAATACCCTATAGGGAATTAATATAATTTGATGTCATGTCTGATACACATACACACATATTTGTACATATTATATTTACATTCGTGCATTATATTGGTTGGAACTCCCGGCAAAAAATCGAGCTGAAAATTTTGTACGGCGTGACACATCTTAGTGTTTATATTGTCTTTGGCAGGAGTCTGGATACAACATTTGGTTGCTCTAGCTTTAATAGTCTTTGAGATCTAGGCGCTAGGCAGACAGACATGTCTATCGTCCGATTCTCTTTGTAGTAGTCAGACGCGTTTTTGTTTGCGCTCCGCTAACTTTTTGCCTATTTTTGCTTAAACCGCCGGTTTTTTTTTTACGAAAATAATAATAATAAATTCATAAACTAACAGCCTTTCATTCTATTTCCTGATCGCGAGTGCATGCCTGCTTTAGTGTAAAAACTTAATTTAATTATTTTTTTGCATCGCCTAACAGTGTGTCTTTGTTTGTGCTTTTGTAAGTACACACAGTGTCATATTTGGAATTCTCCGTTGTCTGCGACAAAAAAACCTGCAAGAAGCAGATCACCCATGACCAGCCGAGTATCCCCTGCTGGCTCTGCGATAGCGTCGTGCACGCTAAATGCGCCGGGTTGTCCGGTCTCGTGGGTGATGCCATCGCGAAAAGGAATGGCCTGCACTACAGCTGTGCGGCATGCCGTCCGGTTGAGAGGGAGATGGCAGCGTTTATGAGGCAGACCCGGAAGGGCTTTAGGGAGCTCACCGTGGGCTTCAAAGAGCAGTACGATCGGCTCCTAGCCATGGAGTCTCAGTTTAGTGGCTTCAAACTACTGACTGAGTCTCCTAGGCGCAAAAAGGTCACTCCGCGGGATCTGCATGTGCCGACTGCCCCTCGACCGGCCGATGCTGACAAGCTGACTCCGACCACCCCAAAAGCGCAGCAGTTGATATCGTTCGCCACTCCAAAGGCAACGACAGCTGCTGGTGATGAAAATTCGGTAGCCGAATTTATCGCGTCGGAGGGCATGCAGCCAAAGCCGTCTGTAGCGTCCGTGTCCGTAATGTCCGCAAACTCATTAGCGGTCCCCTCAATTCCGACCCCACCAGTTAATATACGTCCCGGACCACCGGGTATTACCATCACAGGTGATAGGCCTGTGGTGCCAAGATTGGTGGGGATCCCACCAAAGAGACAAGTTTTTGTCTCGCGGCTTGCCCCTGATTCCACAATTAATGATGTGACGGCTTATATCCGAAGCAAAATAAAAGCCGCTGATTTTAAGGTGGAAAAATTTAACTTTTCTTACGCCAGGGAGATATCTTCCTTTAAAATAAGTGTCTCTCAAACTCATTTTGACACCATCTGTTCTGCCAAATTTTGGCCGGAGCATTTGGTGGTGAAGGAGTTTAAGGCAAAGAAGAAGACCAGGCCCCCAATAACTCTGCCAAAAAATCAGACCAGTGCTCCTTCGTCGTCTTCCCGCTCTACCTCCCGTCCAAAAAACTAACTAACTCTCTTTTGGTGACCTATCAGAATGTTCGAGGCTTGCGTAGTAAGCTCAGCATTCTTTTCCAGGATAGTGTCGCATTTGCATCCCACGTTATTGTGTTTACCGAGACCTGGCTAAAGCCGGACATTCTTAGTTCCGAAGTTTTGGCAGGTCGGTACACAACTTATAGAAAGGATCGCTCGTCTCGACGTGCAGGTGGGGTTCTGATTGCTGTGGACTCAAACTTCACGTCGGAACTTTTCACTGTCCAGATCCAGCAGGAACTGGAATTTCTGTGTGTAAGACTGATTCTTCCCGCTTTCTCAATTTTCATAACTTGTTCGTATATTCCACCGTCTTCGGATATCGCAATTTACGAGCAGCATTTGTCCGCCTTAACCGCTATTTCTTCCTCGCTATCTGACAAAGATCACATGATAGTTCTTGGTGACTTCAACTTACCAGGAATTGTTTGGTCTTCGGCAAATGAGTCTAATAGTCTGGTGCCCATGGCACGTCATGACTTTGTTGACGGCTTGATTGACCTGTCTCTGTCTCAAGTTAACCATGTTAAAAATTCCTTGGGTCGATTTCTTGATCTGTGCTTTGTAACGGATCCGACCTTAGCGTTGTTAACTCGAGTCCCCCCGCTCACTATACCTGAAGATGCCTACCATCCTACTTTCGAAGTGTCGTTCGACCTCGGACGAACTGTATTGGATCGGTCGGGTAGACCACCCCAAAGTGTCCGCTGCTTCCGGAAAGCCGAGTTCACGAAGCTTAATAACCTCATTAGGGATTTTGATTGGTCCGCTTTATATTTGTGCAGTGATGTTACGACAGGCACAAACATTTTCTATGATGCACTGGACTCACTTTTTGTCTCTTGTGTCCCACTTTCCTGTCCGATTAGATCAAGAAAACCCCCTTGGTTTACCAAGGAGCTATCCCATCTAAAAAACTTAAAATCAAGACTGTATAAAAAATTTCAAGAAATTGGCTCTCCTTCTTCTCTTGCTCATTATGTAATAGCTCGGTCAAACTTCTCAGTTCTTAACGCTCAATGCTATCGGAATTACCTATTTCGATGCAGGATACGTTTTTCTAAGGACCCCAAACAGTTCTACAGCTTCGTAAACAGTAAGCGTAGAACGTCCGCACACCCATCCTCGCTGTCCTTCCGTAATACGTCGGCAGATAATGATCAGGCAATTGCCGATCTTTTTGCCCGTTTTTTCCAAACTACCTATTCGCAAGACGTTTACTCTGGTCAGCCGTATCCATACGATTTACCGAGGTCGAACGGCATTTTCAGTCCTTTGCTAAATGAAAGCTCGTTGATTCATGATCTACGAACAGTAAAGCCGGTGTTCTCACCGGGTCCGGACGGAGTTCCCGGCTGTGTACTCAGGTACTGTGCCGAGTCTCTGTGTGGGCCGTTGCTTAAACTATTCAACCTATCCATAAATTCTTCATGCTTTCCCCCGATATGGAAGGAGTCCTATATAATTCCTCTCCATAAGAAAGGTAGCAAGTCTGACGCAATGAACTATAGAGGTATATCTAAGTTATCCGCTATTCCTAAAGTGTTTGAGAAAATTTTAACTCCGCACCTGCAGCATCTATGCAGATCACTTATATCTCCATCTCAACATGGATTTATAAGGCGGAGATCAACCACAACAAATTTATTGGAGTTTACCTCCTTTATAATAAAAGGCTTTCAAGGTAATCTGCAGACGGATGTTGTTTACACCGATTTTAGTAAAGCGTTCGACTCTGTAAACCATTCCCTCCTAGCACAAAAGCTCGACCTTCTAGGGTTCCCGCCCAATCTCCTGAGATGGATCTCTAGCTACCTTTGTTCTAGGTCTCAAAGAGTCCTTTTCAAAAACTCCCTGTCCTCACCAGTTATGGTGACTTCGGGTGTACCACAGGGCAGCCATCTAGGCCCCTTACTCTTTACACTCTTTATAAATGACCTGCCTTCTGTATTGACATACTCTCGAGTACTTATGTATGCGGATGATGCTAAGCTCTGTGTTCAGTATAAGGACATTTCTTTCCTATCCAGGTTGCAATCCGATCTCGATAGATTTCAGTCTTGGTGTTGTGCAAATTTATTAAACCTTAATGCTTCAAAATGTAAAGTAATGACTTTCCATCGCTCCAGCGCCTTTCTGGTTCCTTACACCCTTTGTGGTGGTTCTCTTGAGAGAATTACCCGGGTTGATGATCTTGGTGTTCTACTAGATCCCAAGTTAAAGTTTTCAGAACACATTTCTACCATGGTGAACAAGGCCATGGGCGTGCTTGGGTTTATAAAGAGGTGGTCAAAGGAATTTGACGACCCCTATATAACAAAGACTCTCTACACCTCTCTGGTTCGTCCGATTTTAGAATACGGCTCTTGTGTATGGTGCCCTCAGTACAACGTACACCAGGACCGTATAGAATCAGTTCAGAAAAACTTTTTACTTTTTGCTCTTCGAGGTCTCGGCTGGGATGCAGGTGTGAGACTACCGTCCTACTCTAATAGATTGCTCCTAATAAACCTTCCAACCTTAGCTACAACTTGATCAAGGGTGACATAGATAGCCCTGACCTGTTGAGCCGCATAAACTTCACGATTCCTATTAGAAGCACTAGGAACTATACACCCTTGTTTCTTCCGCTTTGTAGGTCGAATTACTCCTTGCATGAACCATTTAGGGTCCTATGCTCGGATTATAATTCCCTCTATCATATTGTATCTACCACTAACTCCCTTCCTAGTCTTAAATTACAGATACTCTTATATCTTTCCCGTACCTAGTAATTACTTCGCTTCTTTAGTTAGATTTGTTCTACTTTTCCTCGAACACTAGTCTAACACCTATCCTTCCTGCATGTCCGCGATCGGTTCGGTAAACGAGTCGCGCGTTATGCGGCAGCGCCCCTCGGTCGGTTGGGCGGGAGGTGGGCTGCGTTCTTGCCTGGGATCCGCGCGTAACAGCCATCGGCTGGTGTCGCTTGGGCCACTTGATGGTGCAGTCATTGCACATCAACGTCCTAAAGATATCGACTCGGCTATTGATGCTGATCAAGAATATATACACTCTATGTTGTCGGAAACTCTTCCTTCTGGGTGAAATATAATATACCCCTATATTCCGCGAGTACTGGGTATAAAAACCAGTGACTTTGGCTCTGCCGAAAAGGTGCTGCTGACAACGTGCGGCATGGAAACCATGAGCAAGCTGCTCAAGATACAGCAGCTGGAGAACGTGGAAGGAAGAGCAGTCGAAGTAGTCCACCCTGCCGTAGTAAAAATATTTGTCGTTCTGAATAAAGACGCTGGCCAACGCTGAGAACATTTAAGATGTACCGCTGTACCGATGTTTCTAGCGCGAGATGACTGCAGACGGCAGATTCGACATGCAGGAAGTCGTCAGGAATATATCAAATACTAGCCACCCACGATTCTGTGTCATATGAAACAAAACCTACACCCAGGACACTGTGATTGACGATTCATGTTACATACATACATACAAGTTAGCAAGTAACATTCTCGGGCCACCCTAATATGTTTGGCACCACCCTAGCCGGCTCGCCGGCTATGTTTCTAGATATTAGTTTTCAGTTTTGTATGAACATTAATTCCGAGCACATGGCTCCAATAAATACTACTCCGGCTTAAGCCGTTAAAATGTCATTGTATTACTTTGCCGAGCCACAAGGCCAGCAAAAAGGAAGGTAGTTTCCTTCCACCATAATCTTCTAATAAGAAGTAGCGGAGTCGCCGACCGGCCGACACACACCCCTCCTACAACGGAGCAACAACCGCACTGTCGCCGCCACCCCTCTGCGTGCAGCAGACTAACGCCGGCCCATCGCAGCAGCCGTCGCCCCCGCCAACGCGATCGTTGCCAGTCCAGCCGCCTGTCCCCGTCCAACACGAGGGACACCGCCGCGAGGCACACCACTTAATCATAATTTACATATTTTTGTTTAATGGTTGATTGATTGGTATTACAAGGCTACAAGGATCAAACATATATGTATGTAAGTTAACGAGAGTTAACTGAATCTGCCACTGGATGGAGCGGACTCTGCATTATTGTCGAATAAGCAGTTTTCGTCATCTGTAGGATCGCGATCGGAGCGACCGATCGCCCGGATGCCGGCCGTCAACAAACACCACTCAAGAGGCGCTGGGTCAGCACTTTGGCTAGATAGCAGCCGGCGTCGTGGGCGGCAGCGAAGGGCTTGCCTTTAGGGGTTTAGGATACTTAAGTTTAGTCTTTAGCGGTCAGCCGAGTGGCAGCAACGTATTCGTTCTCGCCTTGCAGGCCCTTATTACTCACATTACATATAATATCTTTGTACTTGATTCAATCTTATCCAGTTTAATATCATTAAAGATTGTAAAACAAATCTTGTGTCCAATTAAATTATTACTGGCGCCCAACGCCATCGGACCAAGCCCGAGAATCAATTAGCGCGGAGACAACGCCCGCTAAGCGATAAGTGCAAAGAAAAATAGCAAACCAAAAAGACCAGCATAGAGTGCGGAGACAACGCCCGCTCAAAAAGTGCAAAGAATAGCTTCAATCAACAAAAAGTGAACAAAAGAACAAGTTATTAAATATCAGCATAGAGTGCGTAGACAACGCCCGCTCAAAAAGTGCAAAAGATATGTTCAACTAACAAAACTGACAAAAAAACAAATAACGAAATACAAAATGTAAACAATTGAGTGCGGAGACAAAGCCCGCTCAATATAAAAAAGGTGAAAACAAAAAACCATTCTAACAAAAGAGCGCGGAGACAACGCCCGCTCCAAGATTAGAAAATCGCAAACTGCGCCCGCGGCAGATCTACAAAGAGATCGCTGCACTTAGAAGCTCATAGCCCTGAGTATAAACAAAGGCAATTAATCAACCCAAAAAACTGTTACACCAAAGCGGACGGCTTTGGGCAGCGGCGAAGATAGACAAGGAAGAATTAATACCAACGAAACTGGAAAGAGCTACGGAACAACATCCACAGGGGATAGAGTAACAAAACAAACAAGAGCATAGCCAAAAAAGAGGAACATGTAAGTGAAACCCTTTTTCAAAAATCGCCAAATTAAAATCAAGTAAATACGTATAGAATATTACTTACAGTGAAACATCATTCGAAAAAAAAAGAAAAAAAAATAAAAAGAAAAGAAACAAACAAATAAAACGTTCATGTACAAAAACGTTCAAGCGTCAAAATTTCTCAGAATATTTTTTCTTCCCCGGCCCCTTTTGTCGCGATAAGTGTAAGTGGGAAACATAACACCGCGCCACAAATACATCGTTGGGGGCGGACAATAAAAAAATCTGTGTTTGAGGGAGCTCGAAATTGACTCTTAAAATAAACAAACAATAACAGCGGCCCGGCGCAGCTGAAATAAACCTAAGACACAGACAGAAATAAGCGGTAGGGGGAAAACTGAAAGGAATTTTTTTATGTCCAATGAAAATAACATCAACGAGTTAGAAGAGTTGTTCGAAGAACTCAATTTAGATTTTCAAATTGGACCAGAGGAAATAATAGAAATAATGAATGCGGAACAAGTCCAAGCCGCCATAACTGCGGCGGTCAGCGCTGCGTTGGCTACGCAGAGAGCCAACTTTGAGGAACGCTTACAAGCGGTTACTGACCAAGTGCAGGCTGTTAGAGTTGAGGCCCCCGTGGCCCAGGCCTACGAGCCGATTACCTATAATGAAAACATACCCTGCGATGTGACTCTGGATGCGGCTAAGACGCTGCCAGAGTTCCATGGGGCCCAGGAACGGTACGTCTCCTGGCGCCAGGCAGCAAAGGCTTCCTATAGACAATACGAGGGGTATGTAGGTAGTTCAAAACATTACCAAGCGGTCCTCATAATCAGGAATAAGATTAGAGGCTCCGCTGAGTCACTCTTATCATCATTCAACACAGTGTTGAACTTTGAGGCAATCATCAATCGCCTCGATTTCACGTATGCGGACAAGCGTCCACTGCACCTGCTAGAACAAGAGCTTGCCACGCTCCGACAGGGTGGCATGTCCATCACTCACTCTCCTCACAAACAAGACAATCATGTCACAAGACGCCGCACAGGCGCAATACATTAAGGAAAAGTATAGGGCCGACGCTCTCTGTGTCTTCATTTCAGGCCTAAGAAGGGGCGTCACTGATACACTGTTTGTGGCGCAGCCTAAAGATTTGCCATCAGCTCTAGCCTTGGCGCAAGAAATTGAGGCCCATCACGATAGGCACGACTTTGCGGCGAATTACGCAAGAGTGCTAGAAAACAAGAGCCACAGAAATAGATACAAACAGGGTGGGCAAAATGAGCCCGATCACTACAAAAGACAAGAAAAACCCTTTCTATACGAATAATCACTCATCAAACAAATGGTCTCCGTGGCCAAGATAAGGTGGAAATGATGGATGTCGACGCATCTGAATACCCATCGTATTATCGGGCACCAACAGGTTGCGCTCAAAAGGCCGGCTGTATCCCAAAGACTCTCCGATCAGCTCAGACAGCGGGTTAATCACCTCACTCGGGAGGAACCAGATCAGTACGAACAAAAGTACGATCAGTTGGCGTCTGAGGCGGTGTAGGAGATCGATGAGGATAACAATCCGGGATACGAAAGTGATACTGTTAATTTTTTAGGGGAGAATCCCTGCTCCCGTTCGTCAAGCGAACAGTATCGGGGAGAACAATAAATATCTTAATACATACTGGGGCCGCAAAAAATTATATAAATCCACTAAAAGAACTTCAGGGAGTTGTCCCTGTAGCAGCCCCATTCATTGTAAAGTCTCTACACGGCTTCAACAAAGTAAATCAAAAATGTTTCCTAACCATGTTCGGCATTAAAAGCCCGTTTTTTATCTTGCCAGAGCTATCAACTTTTGATGGCATCGTAGGGCTTGACATGCTGACCAAGGCTGGCGTCAATATAAACTTAGAAACAAAGAAACTCTACTTCGGGCATGAATCTGAAAAAATCTTATTCCACAAGTGCCCCAGCGTCAACTTCATGAAAATAGACGATATCGAAGTTCCACCAGCGGTAAGGGACAAAAATTCTCAAAATGATGTCCGACCGTATAAAGGCATTTTCAGATCCAACTGAAATGCTGCCCTTTAATACGGCAATAGTAGCCACAATTAGGACCGAGGATGAGTAGTCGATCTACTCAAAGATGTACCCTTTTCCTGTAGGGGCCACTGATTTCGTCAATGACGATGCCTTGTATCTCCATGATACTTTCTAATCTGGGGAAGGCAAGATACTTCACTACCCTTGACCTAAGGTCAGGGTACCACCAAACACGCTAGCTGAACGCGATCGCGAAAAGACATCATTTTCGGTAAACGGAGGTCCTTAAGAATGCATCCAGCATTTTTCAACGGGCCATTGACGACGTATTGCGGGAGCATATCGGCAAGATATGTTATGTGTACGTTGATGATGTCATCGTGTTTTCAAGGAGTGAGTCGGATCATGTCAGAGACATTGACACCGTGCTCAGCAGCCTCCACGACGCAAACATGAGGGTGTCAAAGGAGAAGTCCCAATTCTTCAAGGGACAAGTAGAATTCCTTGGTTTTGTGGTATCAACTGAGGGCACAAGAACAAGCCCCGATAAAGTCAAGGCCATTCAGAAGTTTAGGCAACCCTCCACCCTGTTTGCGGTAAGATCATTCTTGGGTCTTGCCAGCTACTACAGGTGCTTCATAAAGGACTTCGCTCACATAGCAAGGCCAATTTCCAGTATTTTGAAAGGAGAAAACGTCAGAATCAGCAAGCAACGCTCGAAGTCCATTTCTATACAGTTTGACAAGGCACAAAAGCAAGCCTTTGATAAACTTAGGAATATTTTGGCGTCGGAAGACGTTATTCTCCACTACCCAGACTTTAACCAGCCATTCGACCTAACCACTGATGCCTTAGCCAGTGGCATTGGGGCGGTACTGTCGCAAGGCAACAGACCCATAACCATGATTTCTAGGACTCTGAAGGACAGGGAGCTGAACTACGCGACCAATGAAAGAGAACGGTTGGCCATAGTTTGGGCACTAGACTCGGACAGAAATCCCAATTCCAAAATTAAACGTTGGAAAGCGAGAATTGAAGAGTGTGGCGCGAGAGTCTTATACAAACCAGGCAGGGACAACCATGTAGCGGATGCGCTGTCGAGGCAAGATATTAATGCCTTAGAGAGCCAGAGTCGATCCGACGCAGCTTCAATTCATAGTGAAGCCTCGCTTACTTATGTAATTGAGGCCACAGACAAACCAGTGAACTGCTTCAGGAATCAAATCATTCTGGAAGAGGCAGACACCCCCTCGGAGCAGCTTCACATTCTCTTCGCTGAAAAAACCCGTCATAAAATTGATTTCGTCAGTCGGGACACACTTCTTGCATCCATCAAAGAGGTGGTAAAGCCTGGGGTCGTTAACGCCATCTATTGCACTCTACCGATTTTGGCGTCCGTGCAGAATGACCTTGTGAAGGCCTTTCCGGACACAAAGTTTCGGTATTGTAAAACCCTAGTGACAGACATTACAAACGATGGGGAACGAAGGGAGATAGTAACCACCGAGCACAATCGGGCGCACAGGGCAGCCCAGGAGAATGTAAAGCAGGTGCTGCGTGATTACTACTTCCCAAAAATGGAAAGAATCGCATCAGAAGTGGTATCTAACTGTTAAAAAGCTAAGTATGACAGACACCATAGAAGGCAAGAATTAGGGGTGACGCCGATACCGGCAAGAGTAGGCGAGTTGATTCATATCGACATTTTTTCCACCGCAGGAAAACACTTCCTAATCGCGATTGACAAATTTTCAAAATTTGCAATAACGCAACAAGTCGCTTCGCGCACAAAAACTGACGTTAAAATACCAATTTTACAACTGGTGAACATCTTCCCAGCCATAAAGACCATTTATTGTGACAATAAGCCAGCCTTCAATTCTGAGACCATTCGGTCCTTATTGAAGAACCAATTCAACGTCGATGTAGCAAATGCCCCACCATTGCACAGCACATCCACAGCACCTTGTTAGAAATTTCCAGCTGTTTGAAGTTGCAACGCGGGGTTGACGATACGGTCGAGCTAATCATTCTAGCGACCATCGGGTACAACCGTACCATCCACTCCGTCACAAACAAGACGCCCATGGATGTGGTCCAATTGCGACCTTGGGGAAGAGATAATGTTGAAACTGGTGAAGGCCCAGCAGGAGCAACTTGATAGAAACAACCCAAACAGACGAAATAGGACCTTCGATGTGGGAGAACAAGTCCTAGTAAAAGCTAACACGAGGTTAGAAAACAAGCTAATTCCCCTCTGCACGGAGCAAAGGGTAGAAGCAGATCTAGGGACCACCGTTCTTATTAAAGGGAGGGTGGCCCACAAAGACAATTTGAGGTAGATAAGCAAAAAAAGGGTTTTGTAGCGTTAAGTTCAGGACCCCAAGGACATTTAATATTAAAAGTAAGAACAACTCCTTCTGCAAGGAGGCACCAGCGACTAGTTGCGCACAACAGCTGAATTTTGGTACCGTGGCCGCCTATGATGGTCCCGAGCGTAGCATTGCGGGAACATACCTAGTGACTTTTGACCGGGTCGCCCTCATCAACGGCACAGAGTACACCAATTTCAATAATGCGCCGAAGAAGATCCCAGGCGTGGCAGCTTCCGCGAAGATCAACTTCAGCAGCCACCAAACTCTGCTGAGCCTGCCGTACCTTCATAAGTTGAATGAGGAAAATCTGCAACAACTGGCCGAGGTTCATACAAACCTTACGATCGGTCCCATACTGTCTACTCTTGTAGGTGTTGCCATGTGCGCCGTTATAATCGTCGTTTTCTGGTGGTTGCGACGCAGGCAGCAGAAGGGAAACACCATCGCCATTCAACAGATGCTGAAGAACCTGAGCTTGCCTTTAGGAGTTTAGGATACTTAAGTTTAGTCTTTAGCGGTCAGCCGAGTGGCAACAACGTATTCGTTCTCGCCTTGCAGGCCCTTATTACTCACATTTTTATCTCTGTACTTGATTCAATCTTATCCAGTTTAATATCATTAAGGATTGTAAAACATATCTATACTTGTGTCCAATTAAATTATTACTTGTATATACATATATATGTACATACATACATATGAACATAAGCAGATACGTATTTATGTATACATACATTATGGGCTCGGATATGCTAATACCTTATTTCTGAATACCCGATCCAAGGATATATAAATGTAGTCCAGGTATCATAAGTTTAAATAAATTTATACATACAGATGTAAGTTTTATTATCAAAATACATGTAAAAAAATACTTTTTCAATATTCCAAACTCACCTGAAATTCGCATTCTACTACGTCAGAATCATCGAGTAGACGAACTGTACATTTATACACCATACTTCCTTCTTGTTTACTCTTAAACATATTGTATGTTGTAAAACTTTTCAAGATTGCAAACAATACAGATTAAGTTTATTAATAATTTAAAAAATAAATAGTTGTTTTCAATTATTTTTATATCAAAATATTTCGATTTTGTCCTTTTTCGTCCTTATATTTCTCCTATTGTGGGTATTTTAAGGGTGGTTCCTAAAAGCAACCACTAAACACGCTTAAGAAAATATAACATAAGTACACCAAAGCGACCAAATGGTCACCAGTAGCAATTAAAATTATTTCCCTTCTTTTAAGTCTTCTTATTTGGTAAAGATATTTGGTAAAAATACCAAGGTGTGCCATAACACGTACAGAAACAACATGGGAAAAGAATGCAGCGTGAACGAGAGATATAAATATGTGCTTTAAGTTAATTATCAGATCGAGACCCGCCAACATATGTAATAGATATCGCTCGCAGCAGACTGAATCCAAATTTGCATGCTCCACGGTTAAACTGTTCAGTCAGCTGTGTTTACTTGGTTATAGCCCTTTTACACTAACGCATCATTGTCGAAGGTGCGGAAAAATGATGCAAAGCGTTTATGCATAGGCCGCATCATTTCCGCATCATTTTGTCAGCTTTTGTTGGCTCCACCAAACAAAAAGTACGTGCTGCTGACTTTAATTTTCAAGTGTCACTTTTAAAGTTGGAATCAGCGCGTCCCAAAAGACTGTGCAAGTATTTGTGTTTTCATTTTATTGCTATTTTAATGGAAATGTTCAGGAATGGTTTGGCCGCTCAACTTTAAATTGAATTTATTGTTTGATTCGTCAAAAATACCCCGAAACCGAGTCGATACCCCGAATAATTTCAGTATTTTGTAAAAATAATCGACAGAGTACGGTAACACTTGAGAATGATGCGCCGAATGTTGTAATGCGGCCACATCATTGTCTTCTTCTATCTACAGACCTCTTATGGGCATCATTGTCGCATGTTCCATTTAACGGAAAAATACAATGATAATGTAAAAATCGTATTTGTGAAAATTAATAGCCTGTTCCCACAGACGACCATACACCATCCACCATCCGAATCGGGGATGGTACGTAGTAGCCTGTTATCACAGCCAACCATCGACCATCCATTTCAGGGATGGTCCGTAAGGTTTTGCCTTTCCGTTGTGTTTTTCCTCAAATATTTGAAGTAAATTGAAATGGAATACATTTGAAAGACTTATGTTTGTTGCTATTGAACCACAGTCGAAAAAATAATTACATTGTCAACTGTGTTTCCATTTATAGTGGATTGTGGGAATCGAGGTTTCACATTTACCAAAAAATCCCACCGTTTCCCGTAATTGTGCTGTGTGCGAAACGGCTATAAGAAATAAAGGAAAAATGAATGCAAGCAGGAATGACTGCTAATGTAGCAGTGGAGGAGGAGGAAAAGAATCGAAGAAAACGCCTCCAAAATTGGGTAATTCGATATCTGCGGGAAGGAAGGGTCGATTTTTTAGCGACGTGGGTATTTTTATTCAGTTAATATAAACATATTAATATACATACATGCAAATGCTTCTAACAATATCTATCAACCAAGTATTTCATCAATTCGAAATTATGTTTATATTTTGATAAAAGCAAACATACGTACGTGTGTGTTATTTGTGGCGCTAGAAGACGACATTCTAAATTAACATATGAGTACCAAGTATAATATTAATAAATCCATATAATCGGTCTTTATTCGACTACTATAATGAAATTAAATTTGTTGATTTTTATTACATTTTTCTAGCCCACTGCCTACCCAGCCTTTTTGTCAGCAACATTTTTAATTGACCGAATAAGGGATGATATTTGTATGGAAATAATAAAGAATAATAAAGAAAAAGTGCATGGCTGTATGTTGCAAAATTTTCCAGCAAGGGATTTACTAGAGACTACAACGATACATACTGGAAAAGATAATGATGAGTGTCCACATCTGGTCACACTGGTCGCCGAGCAAAATATATATTGCCCTTTTGTAATGATGGACATTTTTGCTAATTAGAGTACTAAAGGGCTGTGCCGAGATACGAAAAAAGTGCTTGCAAATAGAATCAGAGTTGATATTTGTATGAAACTGATAAAACAATTTTGAATGCAAAATGTGTTTGCTACGGTCAGTTCGAAAGCAGTACTCAAATCACCAAGCAAACACGCCGATATATTCTAGAAAAGTAATTAATATGTGGTGTCTTGTACAGTCCCTATAGTTTTAGATGAAATGCAGCTAAAACTGAGGTTGTGTGCTTCTGGGCACCAGCGAATATATAAAAATATTCCAGAATACAGAAAAACATGGTAGCATCGTTATGTTAGATGAGGGCATTTGCAGTTCGCGTGTGACGTAGAGAATGTGTGACTGAACAGCTGTTTACGAGCATTTCATTCTTGGTTAATGTGCGGATCTAAATCTAGTTTTAAAAATTAAGTTCTGTCTGTCAAGGAACAAAAAAAAACCTATTATTTTACAGAATAGTCTAAAATAGCAAAGAAGTGGCTTGATTTTTGTGACTGGAGCGACAAGTTATGCAAAAGCTTTTGGGATTATAAGACCAAAAGGTGCATGATCACCAAAATCGACAAGAATTTAAATATAGATTTGGATCGTTTTTATTGGATTATGTATTTATCTATTTTTTAATTATATATCATAAAAACAGAAGGAAATTCAATTGAAGATAACACTCCAGATTTGCACCGTAACCTAAGGTCAATGGCAGATTGTTCATTGAAATATTGATCTCAACATTAAACAGATATTTAACTCATATTATTAATGTGTGTTATAGAAGACGTGCTCTCTCGTGCTGCTTCGCTCGCGAGTCAGTCTCTGCGCAAATATTAAGCCACACGCAATGTTTTAGAGAGCTGTCGCTTACGGACACACACACGATTTCTTTATTTTATAATCAGAATTAGAAATTTTCAGGAATATTTATTAGTTACTCGTGCGTACTTAAAACTGGCGACGAGGATAGGATAAAACCAGGATGCTAATGAAATCATCAAAGAAATTCGTAGCTAAAATCGGCAACAACGCATTATCATGTTTTTTGTAGGTACCATGGATCGTTTCATCCAAATCAACTGGGCCAATGCAAAGTTATACCTACACGCTAGTGAATACTAGGACGAGGCACTATTGGCTTTATTGACTTCAATTGCTGGGTTCTACCATTTCCATAAACGTGACCAACACGTTGCGAATATTTTCAATATTTGGTTTAGTAATTAATTAGCTCGCCAGCCTTGATTGACTTTGGCACTAAGGAAATCGTTGTATATGCTAATGACTATCCTGCGTCCGTGTCTGCTTAGGTTGGCCAACCGGACATTAATAATCATCCCGTTGTTGGCGCTTCTGTGTCTTCTACTGAAGCCGACGACACTGCTGTCAGTATGGAAGTTGAAGTTGTACCTTCCACATCGGCTCGCACTGGCTCCTCAGGCAGAGCTATCCCAACCGGACCTGCGCCTCGGGTAGAACCCGCCTCTGCCTCAACTAACAGGTGACCCTAATCATGTAACCCCTCTTGACCGCTCTACTCTATTCGCTGTCGCTCCTCTAAAATCTATATTTGCCTCGCGTCTAATGGAATCGGCTACGGATGTAAAAGTTTTAAGATTATATCTTCTCCAAACTTAATATCAATAGATCCTCTGGCCTCGTTGTAACTAAATTTAACTTTAAAGAAAAACGTAGAATTTGTTCCTTTAAAATTGTTGTTCTGGAGATATTTGTTAAGACTATGTTAGAACCCTCTTCTGGCCTGTACATACTATTTGTAACATTTTTAATAACCTATCTCGATCTTCGCAATCCGCTCCTCCTGTAGGAATCCTTCCAACACCATCTACCGATTTACCTTCTATGTCAAAAAACCTGAATTCTCCTCTACCTCTAAAGATCACCTTTTAGAATGTACGTGGCCTGTGCAGTAAGCTCTCCAAATTACATACTGATAGTGCAACTTTTGATTTCGACATTATCGCCTTCTCTGAAACATGGCTCAATTCCTCAATCTCGGATTCCGAGATTTTTGTAGATAATTATAACATATATAGATCTGATCGTCCATTTCGAGGTGCCGATGTAATAATTGCTGTTCGTTCCGACTTAACTTCCCAATTCTTCTCAATCGATCAGATCTACACTATTGAAATAATAGTAGTTAAAATTCGTCTGTGTGTTAATCTCCCAAATTGATCTACATCCGAAGAATCTAACTTAATATTCCCATCCATGCAGCGTGATTTCGTTGATTCTCTGTCCATTGACCCTTGATCCCGTCTTTCCTGCCGATGTTTCGAGTACCTTGTTAAGTCGAGGATCACCTCTATCATTCCCTAAAGATCCATACCATCCCACACTTTCAATTGATTTCCTGTTGCCTTCTTCAGGCCCAATAAAGTCGTTCATAAAGCCTTTGAATATCTTTTGATTTTCTCTCTGTTTAGGGCAGCCTCAAACTTCTGCAGCGCACTGTGGAGAGCGCTCCGCGCCCGACTCACTCTCGCGCGCACTTGCACACGGAACTTGGAAGATCCGCCCGGGCGGCCACTAGCTTGAGTTGGGTTTAAAGTTTGTAGCGTGCCGGTGTGGGATAGCTGTCTTTTACCCAAACTAGTATGAAGAGATTTCGTGTGTACCTCTAGCTATGCTCTGACTAAGCTCGCCGGATGGTCGGGGTTCGTTCTACTCTCTCCTATCTCATACTGACACACACTCGCATAATGTTTTAGGTACACATTTACTAGAAACAAAAAAAAAATGAAAACAAGAACCGAGGTTAAACTGAAGTTGGTGAAATAGCAATGGAGTTAATAATTTGTTGTTTTGTGAAAACCTTCATCTCAACTACTCCACTCAAGTTGTGAGAGATTCAGGTGACATCGAGTATTTCTCTCTTCTCTACCCTCCCAACCTATGCTATACAGGTATATTGAACCGTATAGACCCTATAAACTCATACTGCTCTCATATGACCGCCCTGATCATGCCTGTCTAAGGACGGACGCCTGAATTTACAAAATTTTAGAATTTTGCTTCCGAGTCGTAATACATTATATCTCATTTCAATGGTTTGTGGTGTCTCATCCAAATTTCCTTCTGTGCCAACAACTTCACGTCTTCGAAATGATTTGAAATTTGAATGCTAAAAATTAGGTAGAATGTGGTTTTGCAGTGTCCTATAGTTATTAAAATGGATAGAATGCAATATACGATTTGTGCTCCTGGAATAAAATTCAATGCTTGTAAACACACCAAACTCCCTTTTATCACTTTGTGCATACATTGTTACAATCCCTTCTTCTGGCGTTTTGGATACTTCATTCGCACTTTTCTTTGTGATGTTTGGAAACAAAAGTTGACGTGATGAATATTTCTGGAAAATGGGTCATCTCTTCCTGGCAGTGCTGGATCCATACAGTTTTGATCTCAAATCGTATATACCTCCTTTAATATTGAGCTATGTTTCCTTGATTAC
>JAWNKY010003126.1:0-45024 GCA_035041765.1 Drosophila algonquin
CCCGAGGAGAAACCGGCAAACTGGAGGAGGACCAGCAACAGTACCGGAGGGGCCCGTACCTCGGCAGGACACGCCAGCAGAAGGCACAGAACCGGCGGCTGGAACGACACCGGAGCAAGGGAGTCAGCCCGAGGAGACGAGAGTCGAGGAACCAGCCGCGACACCGGCCACAGAGGCGGTCACGGAGGAGGAGGTGCTGGAGCGCGGTGCATGGAATGGCCCTCACCTGGTAAGGCTCCGGAACGGCCGGTGCTGACGAGGCAGGCCTCCTGTCCGGAGCCGAGGAGTGAGGTTGGGCGGACCACCGAGACGGTGGAAAGCGTGGTCCACGCCTGGATCGGAGGTGCAAGGGCGGGTGGTAAGAAATTTACGCGAGATACCGGCGGAAATTGTTCGTGAGTCATCCGCGGTAAGTCGCGAGCGATGGAACCAGCTCCAAACACCGATAGAGGGCGCCACGAGAGGGGCCGTTAAGGTGAAAAGCGTGCCGAAGGTGGAGTGACAGGACCGACAGGCTCCCGGGGGGAGTTCTCTGACCGGTGGTATCCGGGGGTTTTGAGAATGAAGAAAGGGGGAAATGTGAGGAATCGATATTCCAGCCAGCGAAGAGCGCGGGGCAATCCCGTTAAGCGAGAGGGTGGAGCGGGCCTCGCTCCCAGAACAGGAAAACGGCGGAATTGGGCCAGCGGCGGGTCCAAGAGCCGAGGACCGGGAGGCGCCATGTGGATCCCATGTAGGCCATGTAGATCCCATGTAGCCCATGGGGATTCCATGTAGGCCATGTAATCCCATGTAGGCCATGTAGGCCGATCCCGGTGCGGAAGGCTTGGGAAGACGAAGCGGTCGATGGAAAAGTACCAAGGGAAAGGAACCGTTGCGGATAAGCAGCAACGTGGAGGCTGTACCGCAGGCAGCCTATAAGACGAGGTCCGCGGCAGTCAACGGGGACTGTCAAGTGCGGGAACCAAGTGCGTCACCAAGCTAACGCAGAACAGAGAGTGAAAAACGGAATTAGTGCAGTCAGGAGGAGCAACGACTACCAGTGGCGACTACAGAGACGTGCACGGCAATCAAAACCCAGAAACTTACCGCGTAAAGGTGAGACCATTGGCCAGGTGAACCCATTGCGTGCGGAGCTGTGCGAGCGGCGGACGAGGCGGTAGCCAAGTCAGAACCCCCACAGCCGTAGCCCAACGGAGCTACACCTGAGGTCAGCCTCAACAACGGTCGAGTCGGGTATTGCGCCACATGGCACACGGAGACGGCCGCGCTACGGTAAGAGGATTCATCAATTCAATCAACTTAGTTAGAGATACCATAGCCGTAAGATAGCCTTAAGATACTCAATAAAGAACCGCTATTCAGACTAAAATCCACCCAAACGCATTACTTGCTTGTCGCCGAGGCAACAAATAAATTCGACGCATCGATCCACCGACCGCTGAGCCAGCTCTGCTGAATCAGATGGACGCAAAACGGTTCGTTACAGTCTCTTAACGAATTTAAAATTGTGTAAGTTTTCGTTCTATACTGGGCCATACTCTGTTCCGAGTGCTGTTCTTAAACTTTGTGCAGAATATCTTTGTGTGCCCCTACTAAAACTTTTCAACTTGTCTCTCGAGACTGGTGACTTTTCCACCGTCTGGAAAGAATCCTATATAACTCCCTTTCATAAAAAGAGATGTAAATCTGATGTCTCTAACTACCGCTGTATTTCCAATTTATCTGGCATTCCTAAACTCTTTGAAAAAATCATCACTTCTCAGCTCCAATATTTTTGTAGTTCTGTATTCTCTGAACCTCAGCATGGATTCGAAAAACTTCGCTCTGTGTCTACCAACCTTCTTGAATTTTTCCCATTTCTAACTGCTGTATTCGCTAAAGTATCAGACAGGTGTAGTTTATACTGAATTTAGTAAAGTCTTCGTCTCCGTTAATCACAATCTTCTTATTCATAAATTATTTTTCCTAGGGTTTCCGACTAAGCGTCTTTTCTTGACTGATTCTTACCTTTGTAAACGTGTCAGCTTTAACTCCTCTCTCTGTAAAACTGCTATAGTCTAATCGGGGGTGCCTCAAGGTAGCCATCTGGGTTCCTTGTTATTTAACCTGTTTATTAACGATCTTCCCCAAGTGTTATCTCATTCTCGAGTCCTAATGTATGCTGACGATGTAAAGCTATGGTTTCCTGTAGTTACCCCTTGTCCCCGCTGTCTCTGCAATTGGATTTCAACGCTCTTAACAACTGGTGCTTAATTAACGTTCTTCCTCTTAAAGTTTCATGAATTTTCATCGCCATTAGCCAAGCCTTTTTGATTACTCAATCAATAACATTATCCTACTACGCCTGTTTAAAGTTTACGACTTGCGTATTACCTTTGTACCTGATCTATGCTTTAACTCTCATATTTCTACTATCGCTAACAAAGAGTCCTAGGATTTGTCAAAAGATGGTCTAAGGAATTTACTGACCGGCATACTACGAAACTTCTGTACGTTTCTTGTGGTTCTTGTGTCTGGTCTCCTCACTACCAAAAATTTCAGGGACCCTTCGATCCATCTTCCTTCTTATGAAAGAAGGATGCGTCTAATGAACCTATACTCTCTTAAATCCCGTAGAATCTGCCATGAAGTTCTCTTTCTGCACAAGCTTCTCTCTGGTGAGGTCGAATCGACTGCCCTCATCAGCCTTATTAGTATTGCTGTCCCTTACCGCCCGACTAGGCATTACTTTCCTCTTCATCTCCAACTCTGTCTTTCTAACTACACTGATTATGAATCTTTCCGTATCCTTTGCCAAAATTATAATCTATTTTTCTATCTGTTTTCCTTTAATACTAGTTCTAATAAGGTCAAAATTATCGTATTGAATAACTTAATTTAAATAGCTTTGATTGGGAATTTTTCGGTAACCGTCTTTTCTCTAAACTAAATTTGGCTGTTGGTGGGACCATATTGGCTATTGAGTCAATAATCAGCCCCACCGGGTCAGAGTATTTTCCTTAGTCACATCATTGACATATAATTTTACCCTTACAGTATAACTGTAAATTGTTAAACTTTAAATAACAATAAACAATTATGCAATTTTTTGCATTGGCAGATCTGAAAATATCTGCTGATAAATGCAGATCACGATGTTCAGGTTGCTCACTTGAATTAAGCAGTAGAACCCAATTCTCATTAATGGAGCTATTGTGTTTTTCCTCCAATATTGCCAATGCTTCGCTTTTGAGCTAGGCTCGAATTTTGATATATTTTCGAATCGCTGCAACTTTTTGGAAAGCTGATGTTTACATACGCAAATCTATATCTGAAGTAAATTGAAATGGAATACATTTGAAAGACTATGCCGAAGTTTTCTTCTCATCTGTACAGATTCTAAAACAAATAAAACATAGTCTTGTACACAAAATTTTATTTGGATTTCAATTTACTTACAACCATCCACACCCTGGCATACTTTTATATAATAATTTAGCATTGCAGAAAAATCTTCCTCATCAAATAATTTATCTTTTAAACGTCACCATCAATCTTTGCAACATCATTTGTGTCGGGTTTACCAGCCCGATATTTAGTCGACATAAGTTAAATCAAACCCAGTGATGCAGCAGTAAATTAAATTTTTATTATTGTCTGATATTTTTACAGTCACTGCATCACATTGTACATCGACATAAGTTCCCGCACGGCAGCAGCCTATCCAGCCGTTCTCTCATGTCTTTTTTAATTCTTTCGTATTCTCTATGGCTCTCTCGATCTTCCGCTATGGCTCTTTCGATCCATCGCCCGCTCGCTTACATTAGGGCACGGGCAATTCAGCCCGC
Source organism: Drosophila algonquin (assembly GCA_035041765.1). Lineage (NCBI taxonomy): Eukaryota > Metazoa > Arthropoda > Insecta > Diptera > Drosophilidae > Drosophila > Drosophila algonquin. The sequence goes on from JAWNKY010003126.1 coordinate 3,831, forward strand.
CTGCTCTTGAACCTGTCTGCAAATAGTCTGGAGCTGATCTTCGTAGCCAAAAGACCTTCTTTTGTCGTTATTATATAGCATCTTCCGTTCACCCAGATACATATGTATGTACATACGCAATACGTCAGTTGACATATAGTCTGGTGCTGATCGTATCCCATCATATCATATTCGTTGCATCGGTTTGTAATCGGTCTTTCATATATGTATGTCATATGTATGTATGTACACACGGCTTCGTCGGTCTACATATATCTCAATTAACTGTACCTACTATTACTTTAACCGCTTGAACTTTTATTTATGAAACATCGCAACAGCTAGTAAAAAAGCTCATTAGTTTAACATTGGCGACCCCGACGTGATTTGTGCAATAAACTATATATCAGTGCAATCAAAAACAACAATAAAACATTAAAAATTATTAACTTATTTCTAAATCAACCAGTGTTGGCGAGATAAGTGAATCCATACATACATATATGCGGCCGCCCTTGCATATAGATGTTGGCTTACGGTTCTTAATTCTTCTTGTCTATTACGCTTGGTGCTCTTTGCGTTCATCTTCCCGCAATATATTGAAGGGAGTGGAGCTGTAATCACGACGGACAGCTTCTACAGTACCAATGACCACTCAGTTTGTCAATTGAATGACCTGAGGAAACATTTAGGCTACATCTTGGCCCTGACTAATTGTATATTTTCACTCCCAATTACAGAGAGCCCTGCCGGTCTGGATGTGCCAATTCGAGTGCGATTGAATATCGGCCCGTTCTTTTCGTTTGCAGATCCTGTTACCAGATCGATCAGATCTCAGGCAATGCGTTGCAGCAGATCTTCTGGTTGCGATGGAAGGAAGACAACATTTCTGCGCTGCAGCTGCGCTCACTCCTTACCTTGGTGTAGGCATCGATGCGTGAGCCAAGTCGAAAAACAATCTTCAGCGTATATGCAAGGGGAACTTGCATTAGAATGACAACCTTACTTCGGCGCTGGACGATGCGTGGAATCTCGTTTACGCTTTGTTTCTCATGTATTCCTTATGTTCGGCTAAGTGCCTGCCCATGGCAGCACAAAGAGAGGCATAGTTTACTCTCTTTAATACACATTACTCTTAATGCATCGTTGCTGCTGCTGCCCTACGACCTACGCTCTCAACCGCTACATCGCCGTTTCCCTAAGTTCGTCGTCCGACAAGAGCAGTGCGGGAGGCTCATCAGCAGAGCAGAAGACGCAGCAAAATTGATCGTCGTCGCATCTAAACGTTTCGTTGGTGGGCACAGTGACCTGGCTGCTACCTCTCTCTCGCATCACATCGCAACTCGCATCACATCGCCCCAATCGCTTTACATGGCAAATAAAGAAAACTTACACACTTATACACTTATACATATAATTAAATTGAATCAATTGTGCTTTTTAATAAAATATTTCGGTAATTACGCTGCTGAAGAAGCTCAGGAGCTCATAACCTTAATAATACTCGTTCCCAAAATTGATTGGGAAGATCATGGATTTTGCTGTGCCAGCATCGAGGCTTATTTTGCTGATAGCTCCGTTATGTCAGACGGTCAGCGTTCAGCCTACCAAACAACGCGATGGGCTCTCCCGAGTGTAAATTTATACCTGGACCTTCACTGGACTTCGCTGATGGCAGTCCTACACTCATCGTTCCTAGAATCCATCTAGTCAATCTTATCCAAATATCGAGAGCTGTTGGAGCTAAGTTCATTGAAATGGTGTCCTATTGAGGGGAGAGGTGCTTCAGTGAAGATTGCCAACTACATCTTCCTTTGCACTAGGAGCTACTCAGGATCATTTGGAATGAATGAGCTTAGGTCGCTTTTGGGCCACATCGTGGCCGTGCTTAATTCTTTATTGTCAATTTCAGAGAGCTACATATGTCGAACGAGATGTCAGAAAACCATCGCATTGTTTGAATGGCGGTCTGCCTACTTCGTCCGCTCAATCACTCGATCCAAGGCTTAACATCAACCATCTGTATGCTTGGCGATGTCTGGCCTTCTAACAAGCTGCTTCTGCTAAATCCTTTCGGGGCTGTCCTTTTAAGGTGCCCAGCGCATTTCAAGCGTCTGAACTGAGCTCTGCTCATTAATTTAAATGCTGATTGCCTCACTTTTACCAGATCGAGTCGGGAAATTGGAAGCCTACTTGGCCAATGGAAATCCTCCCGCGTGCAATATATCGCGAACCTGGCTGCAAATTGTGTCCAGTTCTTGTAAACTTCCAGCATATCGACGACATAAAAACAATTGCGAATCACTTCCGCACCAATGGGATGTGATTGTGCGAATAAATTTGACAATTCGAACATATTTTTTCCAAATTTTGAGAATATTTGTTGTGGTCTGCAGACTTGCAATAGGTACATGCATTAGCACAGGCAAAGAAAGATTTACGTTGAGGTTTTCTCACCTCATTACGCAGCCTTGACTTGTCACGAGCTGACTCTTTTGCTGCCAAGTATTTTTTTTTTTTATTTATTCATTTCATCCTAGCGCGACAAGCATTTTTACTTATAAATTAGGGCGCTAGTCACAACAAGTGTAATATTAACTTTTGACATTTAAATTACTAACATTAAGAAGTGATTACAATTACAATTACAATTACATACATTCGAACTTATATAATAACATTTTAATAATATAATATTTACTTTAGTTTTAATTTAGTTTTTAGGAATTTCACTCTTACTCTCCGTTCAACCCCTCCCTACTATCACAAATTCAAATTATGTAGTGCGTAGATGATTCTCCAGTGCGATTTTGAACTGCACTCCCCCACTGATTGCCTTGATGGCGTGGGGAAGATGATTTCAAACTCGAACAGCATATACAAAGAACTGTTTCATTGTGCATGTGTACCTGCATTTAAGGCAAATAATATTTTTCATCCGTCTTGACGTGCTAAACTTAAGTCGTTCATATAAGTAAGATGGCTCTTTGGTATATACAATTTTGTGCAGTAATACTAGGACCCTAAACTCTATCCAGGATTTAAGTGGCATATCGAAAATTTTTATCATTACGTCCGAAATATGGTCAGTTCTACGTCTGTTATAAATATATCTCGCGATATTATTAAAAGCAACTTGCAGCTTGCGTTGGCTGGCAGAGTTACTATCACTAAATACTTCTACACCATAGAAAAGAACTGGTGTGATGTACATTTTGGCAATTGTTTGTCTTATTTTCACTGGGAGAAAATCTTTAGTTAGGTATAAATTTCTAAGGATCCCAATAGCTTTTCCGACTGATCTGTTTATGTGATCATCCCATGTCAAAGTTTGGGTAAACATAAAACCTAAGTTGTTTGCACGTTCTACATATTCAATGGGGATGTTTTCAATAGTCAATTTTTGTATTGCATTAGTGTCGAACTTTCTTTTACCTATGACTATACATTTTGACTTATTTGGATTTAATCCTAGCCCATTCATTTTAGCCCACTGACTTACACTTTTCAATTCACTATTACAGACACGAATACAGTCATTAACTCTACTAATAGGACGACTAACAAACATTTGAACATCATCGGCATACATATGAACGTCACAACTTGACAATATACTCGGTAGATCATTTACATACATAGAGAACAGTAATGGCCCTAAAACGGATCCTTGAGGAACACCACGCTTGACACAAAGTAATGACGAGTACATATTATTTATACACATAGACTGCATACGATTACTCAAGTACGAAACAATTAGTCTTGTTAGCTTAAAACAAAGAATATCGTGGTTAACCGTGTCAAAAGCCTTACTATAATCTAGAAGGGTCAGAATCGTTATATTGTCCGAGTCCAATTTTCTCTTATACGTTCAACTACGTTTATTATTGCTGTTGTACAACTTCTGCCCACTCGAAAACCTGATTGCTTATTTGTCAAAAGTTCTTTAGTTGTCAAGTGATTTGTCATCTGATTAGCCATAAGTCGCTCTAAAATTTTTGACATGTATGGTAAGTATGGTATGACAACGCTATATATCGATGAGGCCTATTAAAATTTTGGAAGAATGTATTGTGCTTGTGACTTGAACAAATATCCACTCAACTGCACTTTCACTTGGGTGATTACATACAAGTTTATCATTTAAACGTTTACTTACATATATAGCTACACCTCCAGCGTGACTATCTCGTTCAGATCGAAACAAATCATAACCAGTACACTCTACTAACAAATTACTAACATGAGACGAAAACCACGTTTCTGACACACATATGACATCATTATTGGACTTGACAAATAGATATATAGATAGATAAATTCCTCGATTTTCTTAGTTAGGCTTTGGGCATTAATATGGCATACACGCAGACCTTCCCCTTGATTGCCAATAAATAATATATATATTATATTAATATATATGTATATATTAATGGAATAAAAACAAATTAGAGAAGACAATCCAAACACCACTGTTTTAAGAGTACGGGGAGATGATGTAAAGAGAGTGAGATTCCTAACAGAGACTATTACAAGATGAGTAGAAATATTAAACCTAATGAGAAACATAAAGTAGAGGACAAGATGAGTAGAAATATTAAACCTAATGAGAAACATAAAGTAGAGGACAAAAATTAATTCTATTCTATCGAAAATTACTCCGCCCAGTTCCAGGTCCTCCAGATGCGAATTGAGTCGCCACCTCAGCCACAGCTTCCACTCTCTGTAGGGCACAGAGCTCAGTCATGCTCTTAAGGCACACAAATTCGCCGCGAACACTCTGCCGAACGTAGACCATTGCACGGCGGGTGAAGACAGCCGACAGAGCATTACGCTTCTTCATCTTCGTTGCCTCTCTGAAGATGTCGTAGTTGATTTTAGAGAGCTGCTCGTTGATGTAGAAGGGTTGTTTGGACTGGATTCCAAACAACTCCAAGCTAAGTGGCTGCTTGGTCTGTCATCGATGCTCTCCAGCCCGTTGCAGCAGCATGATTTTGTCACGCCTGCTATCAAATTTTATAATAACAACGGGATCTACAACGACATTCTGTGCATGGTCCCGCACCTTAACTCGAAAAATCTCCTTCACTTTTGGTGGTGGTGTGAGGCCTAATGAATAACAGAGGCTGTTGAAGAGAGTCTTTAGGTTCTCCTCTTCCAGTACGGGCACCCCATGCACTCTGACATCATTTGCAATGCTTGCTTCGGCATCTGCATCCTCTTTGGCTTGGAGTTTCGCCACCAGTTCCTCCACCTTGCTGCATAGCGCACGAATTTCGCAGCTTCCATCCTCAAGCTTCTCTATTCGTCGGCCAAGCAGCTCTTCTTCCTCCGAAAGACTATGAAGTCTTGCCTCAAACTTATCTGCCATCTCACGCAGAATTCTTTCCTCAGCTTCCCTCAGCCTGCAGCTGATGTGTTTCGCATGCTCATGGAATCGATTATTAATTAGCTCGATCAGCTGCGGCGAAAGCGTATCTGAGATGCGACCAGATCTTAAGTCCAGCGACGAGTCACTGCGGACGCGCTTTGCTGCGGTTTTTGACATCCCGCTTTGCCGTTTAACAGCGGAGCAAGGTCCAAAAGAGATGCACAGGGAGAGAACACCCCCACCACCCCAGCCGAGACGAACTCCAGGATGGATAGACTAGAAGCCATGATGGAGAAACTCATGGACCAGTTCGCAGCCATGATGACTTTGCTCACGACACTTGTTGCGCAGCAATGCAAGTAAGTCTCCATATTGTGATGTGGAACGCGAACGGTCTGTGCAGGTGCAGACCAGAGGTGGAGCAGTTTCTCAAAACAAGCCGAGTCGACATCCTCCTGGTGTCAGAAATTCACTTTACCTCCAAATCATTCTTCACCATCCATGGCTACGAGGTTATATCAGTAAGCCACCCGTACGGCACCGCCCGAGGAGGAGCAGCCGTTATTATCAGGAGAGGGATCAAGCACATCGAGCTCCCGCCGTATCAGAAGCCCTGGGAAAAATGCGCAAGCATTAGAGTCCTCAGTATGGCCGGGGACATCACCATCACCGCTATCTGCTATCCCCCACGGCACCGAGCAGGGCAGGATCTCTTTAGGGTACTTTTAAACACCCTAGGACCGAGATTTATTGTTGGAGGAGATATGAACGCCAAGCACTCGTGGTGGGGATCACGAATCATCAATCCCAGAGGCAGAGCGCTATTTAAGTGCACCCAGGAGCTTAGAGTTGATTGCCACTCCTCAGGCGAACCCACGTACTGGCCAACGGATACTTCAAAGATCCCAGATGTACTGGATATAGCCTTGTCCAAAGGAATTGAGAGGCACAGGATTGTCAGCAGCAACGTGCTAGAGCTGTGCTCCGACCATTGTGCTGTCAGGCTATTAGTCGACACACCAGCCAGCACCAACACTGTCAGGAGAAGGCTGTTCAGGGCGAACACTAACGTTGAACGATACCAGGTCTGGCTGCAGAGTAACTTGGACCCGTCAGCTGTCCTGGTGACCGGAGACAACTTGGACAACGCAGTTGAGCACCTCAACATCGAAATGCACAACGCTGCTGAGTATGTCACACCCCCACCCAGACCCTGCACTACCATCCCGCACAGAGACGTCCATCTTTGGTCTCCGGAAGTAGCTGCCATGGTCTCCGAGAAGAGGCGCCTCAGAAGAGTTTGGCATATCACCCGTAACCCCAGAGATAAAACGGACTACAACAGAGCTGCCAAAGCACTTAAGGAGCTCTTGTATTGCCTGCGAAAGCAGTCCCTGGAGCAATACCTGGAGGAAGTGGAGCCAAACCAGCCACAGCACAATCTTTGGCAGCTAACAAAAGTCATCAAAAGACCTGCAGTAAGGAAAGAGCCAGTAAGAGACGCAAATGGATCCTGGTGTCGCACTGAGCTGGAGAAGGCTACTGCTTTTGCAGACCATCTTCAGGAGGTATTCACCCCGTTTGACAGATGCTCGCCTCAGGAATTTGAAGAGACGGCATCGTTCCTGGACATACCCTGCCAGATGGCACTCCCTATTCCCGACGTTGCACCAGAGGAGCTTATCCTTGAAATTGCAAAGCTGAAGGTCAACAAATCTCCTGGCCATGATGGAATCGACGTGCCAGCCGTCAAAGCCTTACCCATGAACGGAATTAAACTTCTCCTCAGCATAGTCAACAGATGCTTCCAACTTGGCCATTTCCCCACACAGTGGAAATGCGCAGAAGTTATCATGATTGCAAAACCTGGAAAGCCCGCAGCCAACCTGGCCTCATACAGGCCGATCAGCTTACTTGCAGTACTCTCCAAAGTTGTCGAGAGACTACTTTTGCGAAGATTACGGCCAGTACTGGAGGAGGCAGGCTTGATACCCGACCATCAATTTGGATTCATCCCATGGTACACCGGTACAATGCCACAGGATAGTGAAGAAGATCTTGGAGACTTTCGAGGAGAAGAAGTTATATACTGCCGTTTTCTTGGACGTGAAGCAAGCCTTTGACATAGTTTGGCACAAAGGTCTTCAATATAAACTAAAGACCACTCTGCCAGCTCCTTTCTACCTGCTTTTGAGATCCTACATCGACCAGAGGAAATTCTTCGTCAAGTGTGGCGACGAGAACTCATCAATAAGAGAAGTCAGAGCTGGAGTACCACAGGGAAGTGTGTTGGGTCCAGTACTCTACACAATCTACACTGCTGACTTACACAACCCTACTGACGACAGGATACTCACTGCCACCTACGCGGACGACACGGTGTTCCTGTCGAACGATCTCTCGCTTGTCACTGCTACGGATGTCAAATGAATCGAAAGGACACATGGCTGAAGAGATGGAATATTATGGTTAACCCGGAAAAATCAAACCATATCACCTTCAGCCTGAGAAGAGGTGACTCCCCCCCGATCCAGTTGGATGGAGCAACTATCCCCTACTGCGACACCGCGAAGTATCTGGGCCTGTTGCTAGACAGGCGACTTACTTGGAAGCCCCACATATTGGCGAAGAGGAAGCAGCTCAACGAGAAGCTGAACAAACATCTATGGCTGCTAGGTAGGGGCTCAACTTTGAAGCTGAGAGTCAAGCTCCTAGTATACAACGCCATCCTTAAGCCCATATGGACATATGGAATTGCGCTATGGGGCACTGCGAGCGACACCAACCGGGACATGATCTAAAGATGTCAAAACAGAGCGCTGAGGGCATTATCTGGAGCTCACATATACACCACAAACAAGGAGCTGAACGACACGCTCAGAGTTCCTCATGTGCAACAGGAGATATCTCGGCACACACAGAACTATATCAACCGGCTCGACAGACATTCTAACCCTCTGGCCATTAACCTGCTTGACAACGACAATGCCATTCGTCACCTTGATCGCTTCCACCCGCTGCACCTGCCTCACCGGACAAAATGAACTCCCTTTTTGCTCACCCTACTTGCTCCCCTCCATAAACCAACCCTAATAATAACAGTATGGCTGATTAATTGCCAATGTTATCATGAAATTTATTGATTGTCCCACGGGCAGATTGGAATTGATGATATTAATCCGAAATTCATAAAAATGCTTTTGCCAAACATATTGCCGTACATAACCTACATATACAACACTGCGTTGACTTAATCCGTATTTCCTGATTCTTGGAAAGTTGCTAAAATACTTCCAATTCCAAAATCAGTCAATGAATACAGGCCAATTATTTCCATTCTACCCTACTTGTCAAAAATTTTAGAGCGACTTATGGCTAATCAGATGACAAATTACTTGACAAATAAAAAACTTTTGACAAATAAGCAATCAGGTTTTCGAGTGGGCAGAAGTTGTACAACAGCAATAATAAACGTAGTTGAACGTATAAGAGAAAAATTGGACTCGGACAATATAACGTTTCTGACCCTTCTAGATTATAGTAAGGCTTTTGACACGGTTAACCACGATATTCTTTGTTTTAAGCTAACAAGACTAATTGTTTCGTACTTGAGTAATCGTATGCAGTCTATGTGTATAAATAATATGTACTCGTCATTACTTTGTGTCAAGCGTGGTGTTCCTCAAGGATCCGTTTTAAGGCCATTACTGTTCTCTATGTATGTAAATGATCTACCGAGTATATTGTCAAGTTGTGACGTTCATATGTATGCCGATGATGTTCAAATGTTTGTTAGTCGTCCTATTAGTAGAGTTAATGACTGTATTCGTGTCTGTAATAGTGAATTGAAAAGTGTAAGTCAGTGGGCTAAAATGAATGGGCTAGGATTAAATCCAAATAAGTCAAAATGTATAGTCATAGGTAAAAGAAAGTTCGACACTAATGCAATACAAAAATTGACTATTGAAAACATCCCCATTGAATATGTAGAACGTGCAAACAACTTAGGTTTTATGTTTAACCAAACTTTGACATGGGATGATCACATAAACAGATCAGTCGGAAAAGCTATTGGGATCCTTAGAAATTTATACCTAACTAAAGATTTTCTCCCAGTGAAAATAAGACAAACAATTGCCAAAATGTACATCACACCAGTTCTTTTCTATGGTATAGAAGTATTTAGTGACAGTAACTCTGCCAGCCAACGCAAACTGCAAGTTGCTTTTAATAATATTGCGAGAAATATTTATAACAGACGTAGAACTGACCATATTTCGGACGTAATGATAAAAATTTTCGATATGCCACTTATATCCTGGATAGAGTTTAGGGTCCTAGTATTACTGCACAAAGCTATATATACCAAAGAGCCACCTTACTTACATGAACGACTTAAGTTTAGCACGTCAAGACGGACGAAAAATATTATTTGCTTTAAATACAGGTACACATGCACAATGAAACAGTTCTTTGTATATGCTGTTCGAGTTTGAAATCATCTTCCCCACGCCATCAAGGCAATCAGTGGGGGAGTGCAGTTCAAAATCGCACTGGAGAATCATCTACGCACTGCATAATTTGAATTTGTGATAGTAGGGAGGGGTTGAACGGAGAGTCAGAGTGAAATTCCTAAAAACTAAATTAAAACTAAACTAAATATTATATTATTAAAATGTTAGTATATAAGTTCGAATGTATGTAATTGTAATTGTAATCACTTCTTAATGTTAGTAATTTAAATGTCAAGAGTTAATATTACACTTGTTGTGACTAGCGCCCTAATTTATAAGTATAAAATGCGCTAGGATGAAATAAATACATAAATAAAATAAATAAAAATTCCTTGGGTCGATTTCTTGATCTGTGCTTTGTAACGGATGCGACCTTAGCTTTGTTTACTCGAGTCCCACCGCTCACTATACCTGAAGATGCCTACCATCCTACTTTCGAAGTGTCGCTCGACATAGGACCAACTGGAGCGGGCAGGTAAATTACCTCAATGTGTCCGCTGCTTCCGAAAGGCCGAGTTTACGAAGCTTAATAACCTCATTAGGGATTTTGATTCGTCCGCTTTGTACTTTTGCACTGATGTTAAGATAGGCACAAACATTTTCTATGATGCACTGGTGCCGAGTCTCTGTGTGGGCCGTTGCTTAAACTGTTCAACCTATCTATAACTTCTTCATGCTTTCCCCCGCTTTCATAATTCCTCTCCATAAGAAAGATAGCAAGTCTGACGCAATGGACTTTAGAGGTATATCTAAGTTATCCGCTATTCCTAAAGTGTTTGAGAAAATTTTAACTCCGCACCTGCAGCACCTATGCAGATCACTTATATCTCCAGCTCAACATGGATTTATAAGGCGGAGATCAACCACTACAAATTTATTGGAGTTTACCTCCTTCATAATTAAAGGCTTTCAAGGTAATCTACAGACGGATGTTGCTTACACCGATTTTAGTAAAGAGTTCTGTAAACCATTCCCTCCTATTACAAAAGCTTGACCTTCTAGGGTTCCCGCCCAATCTCCTGAGATGGATCTCTAGCCACCTTCTAGGTCTCAAAGAGTCCTTTTCAAAAACTCCCTGTCCTCACCAGTTATGGTGAGTTCGGCCGTACCACAGGGCAGCCATCAAGGCCCCTTACTCTTTACACTCTTTAAAAAAGACCTGCCTTCTGTATTAACATACTCTCGAGTACTTATGTATGCGGATGATGTTAAGCTCTGTGTCCAGTATAAGGACATTTCTTTTCAATCCAGGTTGCAATCTGATCTCGATAGATTTCAGTCTTGGTGTTGTGCAAATGTATTAAACCTTAATGCTTCAAAATGTAAAGTAATGACTTTTCATCGCTCCAGCGCCTTTCTGGTTCCTTACACCCTTTGTGGTGATTCTCTTGAGAGAATTACCCGTGCTGATGATCTTGGTGTTCCATTAGATCCCAAGTTTAAGTTTTCGGAACACATTTTTACCATGGTAAATAAGGCCATAGGCGTGCTTTGGTTTATAAAGAGGTGGTCAGAGGAATTTTACGAACCCTATGTAACAAAGACTCTCTACATCTCTCTAATTCGTCCGATTTTAGAATAGGGCTTTTGTGTATGGTGCCCCCAGTACAACGTATACCAGGACCGTATAGAATCAGTTCAGAAAAACTTTATACTTTTTTCTCTTCGCCGACTCAACTGGGATGCAGGTGTGAGATTGCCGTCTCACCCTAATAGATTGCTTTTAATATGCCTTCCAACCTTAGCTAATCGTAGGAAAAGGCTCGGTGTGATTTTTGTGCACAACTTGATCCAAGGGTGACGTAGATAGCCCTGACCTGTTGAGCCGCATAAACTTCACGATTCCTATTAAAAGCACTATAAATACACCCTTGTTTCTTCCGCTTTGTAGATCGAATTACTCCTTGCATGAACCATTTAGGGTCCTATGCTCGGATTATAATTCCCTCTACCATATTATATCTACCACTAACTCCCTTCCTAGTCTTAAGCTTGAGCTTTTTTTAATTTGTATGGCTATTAGATGCTCAAAAATTTTAGACAGGTATGGCAATATGGATATCGGTCGAAAGTCTGCGTTGAACTCAGCAATAGGCAGAACTTTTGCAAATTTCCATTCATTAGGCAATGTAGAGGTGGTAATGGCAGTATTAAAAATATGCTTTATGTGTTTTATTATAAATGGTAATATGAATGTGTCCAATGTGGGATTTATATCGTCCAAGCCAGTAGCACATTACATTGATACACAGGAATAAAATGGAAACTATTTTGACAATTATTAAAAGACTCAGAACTCACAAAGCGGTTACATAGATTTACAGGGACGTTTACATTAACAAATTTGTTGTTTAAACAATTTACATCAATACATTTATCAGTTTGAACTTACTACACCAGCTACAACGGAAGCCTACGTAAGTTCGTAGTTGGAGACTAAATCGTTAATTATAAGCAACAAGTTAATGCTGTACGTAGATCCATCTAGCAGATTAAATTATACCAATGCATTGGAGAATACAGTGAAAGATGTAATATACCGGAAACTACCGGATAGAGTGTTTATGACCCTATCGAGAAAAGATATAACAACAATACTTGTATGAAAATAATACCGAAGAGAAGAATGTGGGTAAAGATAGGCAAAAACAACAGCAATCAAGTCGTAGGAAACTATTACCCAAATTATACAAGTAATAATAGTCAGCAAGCAATTCAGAATTCGCATGATCAAACGAATTCATCTCGAAATATTAATAGTAACCAAGAAATTCGCCAGGACTTCCGAAATTTATTGCAACAAGGGCAACCCCAAAATCCGATGAATTATCATAACCAGAATAACCAAGGTAGTAGCAGTAGGCCCAACCAACCTACTAAGAGAGCTAGGGAAAGCCAAAGCGATCAGATGAAAATGGATGTAAATTTTCATCGGATAGCCTCGGAAGAAACCGAGATGGATCCTATATAGAAATTACTATAAATAATAAAGTACTCAGGTAGAGGTATCGTGGACTCGGGATCTTCCATAAACATTATGAAAGAAAATTTCACGACTACCAAGATAAATAAAGAAAACGTGAAAGTCCACACGATCAATGGCCCTGTTAACCTAACAAAGAGTATAATATTCAACTTTTCTAGCAATTACGATATACGGCTAGGCCGAGAATATCTGGTGGCCAGTCAAGCAGTAATTAATTACAGAGATAATACTGCAAGGTTAGGAGGAAGAAAATACCCAATAATTTAAAGCGGAGAAGTTATTAAAGCAGGCGAAACAACACCTGCATGCGACGATGTATCGCCAAAGAAGGATATGATCACCTCTGAATATCCCGACCCATTCTTATAGATGGATCACTTCCACACTAGATAATGAACTAAGAGAAAGTAACGAATTAAGGTTAGAACATTTAAACAGCGAAGGAAAATCTGAAAAAGGTCTTGTATGAGTATAACGACTTGCAGTACAGAGAAGGTGACAATTTGACTTTCACAAGTACCGTCAAGCATACCATACCAACCCATACAAACCTATTAGCTATCGTTTGGGCGACTAAGTATTTCCGATCATACCTATTCGGTGGAACATTCGAGATACTTAGTGACCATAAACCATAAGTATGGTTGAACAACCTGAAAGAGCCAAACATGAAGCTACAAAGGTGTAAAATGAAAGTAAAACGAATTCGACTTTAAAATAAAATATCTGCCACGAAAAGAAAACTATGCAGCAGATGCGCTATCAAGAGTAAAGCTCAACGAGAACCTTCTTGGTGAGGTATCCGATAGTGCATGCGCAACTATATATAGCGCGCAAGAAGATTACACTACTCGACAAAATTCAACTTTTTTTCCGCTGTGGCCAAAAATTACTTTCTGATAGATTTGGAGATTTAAAATTTTTTAAAGAATTATGGTTTTTTTTTCATTGTGTTGTTTTTTTTAAAGAATTTTTAAAAAATGTGGTATTTTTTGTCATAGGTAGTGCTTCTATTTTTCAAATAACTCACAGTTCATACAACTGGTTGTACTGAACTTTGCAGTTAAAAAAGCTGATAAATGCAGCTATAAATCCGACTCAGACACTTTGTAGCAGAAACTTAACGTCTGGCAGATATTAAGCTTCCAAATTGAAATTTCATAATTTTTTTGGTATTTTTTCCCGAAATTTTGAATTTGAAAGCTCAGGAAAAGTCGAAAAAAAATATTTGAGTGCCTTGCTTTTTGGTTTTAGGTAGACACATTCATTAGGCGTGGTTTAAGGTATCGCTTATAAAAATAAACGGCTAAGTTATAACCGTTTGACCAAAACTTCATATGCCGTTTGGCACTATCCCAAATGCCATTTTACCGTTAAAAACTGTTGCAAACACAGATTTTTGGTATTTTTGTAGGAAAAAAAACGGTTATTCGACGGCTAACGGAATTTATCGGCGAAATTCGGCATATGAAGTTTTGGTCAAACGGCTGCAACTTGGCCGTTTATCCATCGATTTTTAAAAGCGATAATTAAACGACGACTAATTAATGTGTCACTAAAACCAAAAATGTAGGCATTTAAATATTTTTTTCGACTTTTCCTGCAAATTTAAATACAACCAGTTGTAGGAAACAAGTTATGTAAAAAAAAGAAGCGCTACCTCTGAAAAAAAATACCAACTTTTTAAAACATTCTTATAGAAAAAACTAAACCTGGAAAAAACAAAAAATATTCTTTAAAATTTTTAAACATCCAAATCTATCAGAAAAAGGCATTTTGGGCGACAGCGGAAAATTCGTGTCGGGGGATTGTTTCAATACGAAGTAATAGGCCGACTTAACTCTATTTAGGGCTATATATTTATATAAGAACGTGATGCCCCCAGTATGGTCCTAAAAAAATCACCCAAAAATAACAATTTAAATATTATGTAAAAACAACGAAAGGCAAAATAGTCATTGAAATTATAAAAAATTCTAAGTTATGATTAAAAACAAACGTTTTTAGTTTGAATTTTACAGGTAAAATATGCTCGAAAATATTTCCTAACTTGGATCTTGAATGTTAAAGCACCACGGATACTTTGCACTCTTCTTAAAGATTAAGAAGTTTTGAACAGACGCGATCGATCGCTTGCGCAGTAGAGACGTATCAGCGGACCGCAATCATTTCGTTTTCGACTATTGCTTTTTTATTTTTACATTCATTTACATTCTTTTTTACATTCATTTTATTGCTTAAGAAGGAGTATATTAATTGCTTTTTAAATCTCTTCATTAGTTTAGAAGTTATAATTTTTGAAATGTAAACTGAGCAAAAGCCCCCTGTGTTGAAAATCATGGATATTCCACTAAATATTAAATTATTTGTATGATGTATTTTATTTATTGCAATGCTTTGTGATAAGTAATATTCTTTGTTTTGCCGTCGGTGTAATCCATGATTAAGGTCAACGGTTTGTCTAGCCCGCTTTATACATGTGACCACGTGAAAATAACGGATGCTCCAAATTTAAAACACATTTGCAAGGACTGTCTTTGTGATTTATAAATAGTCATAGCAAAAGCAGGAGGAATGGCAAATATATGTCGTTTGAAATCAAATGGGATGTCAGTCGGAATCATCGAAATTCTCGGAAATTGATCACCACAAAATTTCTCTTAAAATAGTTTTTCAAGTAAAATAGGTCATAACTTTTTTCCCAGCAAGCCTTGTACCATTGCAAAGTCGTGGTCGATTCAGATTCCGCCGCATAATTATGCTGCCTCCAACTTTTACTTTTAAATAGTATGGCGGCAATCCAGGTAAATCCAATGAATTCAGAAATTCGACTGGATAATTTTCAACATCATCTTGAGTTTGCGAAGTTTAATAACCTCATTACGGATTTTGATTGGTCCGCTTTGTACTTGTGCACTGATGTTACGATAGGAACAAACATTTTCTATGCTGCACTTGACTCACTTTTTGATTCTTGTGTCCTATCCAGTCTAATAAACTTAAAATCAAGACTTTATAAAAACTTCAAGAAGTTGGCTCTCCTCTTTAAAAACTCCCTGTCCTCACCAATAATGGTTACTTCGGGTGTACCATAGGGCAGCCATCTAGGCCCCTTAGTCTTACCACTCTTCATAAATGACCTGCCTTCTGTATTAACATACTCTCGAGTAGTTATAGATATACACGGATGATAAGCTCTGTGTCTAGTATAAGGACACTTCTTTTCAATCCAGGTTGCAATCCGATCTCGATAGATTTCAGTCTTGGTGTTGTGCAAATGTATTAAACCTTAATGCTTCAAAATGTAAAGTAATGACTTTTCATCGCTCCAGCGCCTTTCTGGTTCCTTACACCCTTTGTGGTGATTCTCTTGAGAGAATTACCCGTGCTGATGATCTTGGTGTTCCATTAGATCCCAAGTTTAAGTTTTCGGAACACATTTTTACCATGGTAAATAAGGCCATAGGCGTGCTTTGGTTTATAAAGAGGTGGTCAGAGGAATTTTACGAACCCTATGTAACAAAGACTCTCTACATCTCTCTAATTCGTCCGATTTTACAATTCGGCTCTTGTATTGGTGCCCCTACCATATCCTATTTACTACAAACTCCCTTTCTAGTCTTAAATTACTGATAATCCTGATACTACTGATCTTTCTCGTATTTAGAAATTGCTTAGTTTTTTAGTTAGATTAGTTCTACTTTTCCTCGAACACTAGAGTATGCGTGTTATGCGGCAGCGCCCCTCGGTCGTTTGGGCGGGAGGTGGTCTGCGTTTTTACCTGCGATCCGCGCGTAACAGCCATCGGCTGGTGTTGCTTGGGCCACTTGATGGTGCAGTCATTGCATATCAACGTCCTAAAGAGAACGAGAGGAAAAGTTGTGAACCGCGGCAAAGGCCGCGGCTTTACTTTATACCCGGTAGTCAGTCCGAATATATGTAATCTTATGATTTATGTAATTTATTATATGTTCGCAAAAGGGCGAATTAAATTTTGGCCCAAATAGAAAATTTAAAAAAATTAGGTCCAACCCTATGCTAGATTTTTATATATTAATAGCTATCTGTTTCCATTTTTGTTGACATATAATTTTTACATGCGCTTCTACATTTCTACATGTACATATAGAACTACTCATACGAGACGTGGAAGTGTTTACGAGAGAGAGGGAATGAGTAAGCGCTTGGCAGGCGTTGCGTAGCGACTGAAATTAAATTTTCCTTCTGGCTATAACAGTAGTTCGACCTGATCAAGATTCGGCAATCGGGTAGATGCGGTTATTTTTCATGATTATGCGTTTTTGGTTTTCTTTTATCTTAAAAATTGTGGATTCCACAGATTTTCGTCTTTTGTGGGGGCGGAAGGGGGCGTGTCAAAATTTTGAAAGACACTTGTATTGGAGTGATATCACAGAAGTGTAGGATGCCGGATTTCGTCGAACTGTGTGGATTCCGCTATGAGGCGTATCCACATTCAAAGACACAATTTAACAGATTTAACAAAGTTTACGTTTTATTTCGCTTGTCACACTTCCGTCGCCTTCCAATGCCGCACAAAAAGTGAGTCCGTTCTATCGACGCTCTCTTCACGATGTATGTTTTCGATCTCACTATCGGTATCTCCCACCGAGTGTATCGATGGTGCGGAGATACCGACGCGCGATCTATCATTTTCAAATACAGAGTTGTTTATGTGACTACTTATCTATCTAAACATACTGCTACAATTCGGCCATCCTGACCGGAGTGCTCCCGAACTCCTTATGGCTAGGTAAGTCTCTTTTGCGTTTCGTTTATCACGGTTGGGTAGTTTACTCTTAGTATGCTAGTTTTGGTTTATGTATCACAATCATTTTCTTCATACTGTTTCCCTATGACATTTGCATCATTATCCTTATCTAGCCATGGCTTCATATTCGCTACCGCCCAAACTCCTTTGTAAGGGATCCTTGACTGCTGGAATCCTTCTACGTCTTCCAATACGTATCTATCATTTCTTAACACTTTCGATATCCTATACGGTCCTTTGAACTTAGGAATGAGTTTTTTGCATACCCCTACGTGGGTGTCGAAATTTTTTACCATGACCAGATCATCCTCTCTGTACACGTGTGGTTCTTTCCTCTTTGAGTTTATCTAACAGGTCATCTATTAGGGGTGTCGGGTAATTGTCTTTTATCATCTTCTGTACTTGAGACTTTTCGCTGTACGATAGCCTTCTGGGCGGACAATTGAACGGTTTTTCGTTTTCAAAATTCAATTTCATTTCCCACCTCGTCTCCGGTAGACTCGGACTTTCTGCGTTTGTATAGGTTGCTCTGAACATGTGCTTGAGTCGTTCTACCAGATTCACACAACAATCTGACCCCACTTTTAACTCGCTATCATTTCCCACAGCCGGGTACTCTCCAGGTAGTTCGCTAAAATTGGCCTTTCTGTTTTCGTATGGATCTTTGGCCTGTACCAGCCCCACTACAGCTGCGTTTCCATCTTTATTTTCCTGTTCTTCTAAACACTCAGTTTCTACCCCATACTCACTTTCTTCTGTATGCCCTTTTCCTTTTACGCACTCGTTTTCCTTTCTCCACTCATTCTCTGCCCTATGTTCTCTATCTTCTATACACTCGTCCTTCTCTTCACACTCATTTGCGTCTGTACCCTCATTTTCTGCTTCATGTTCATTTCTGTCTATACACTCATTTTCTGTTTCATGTTCATATTTGTCTATACACTCATTTTCTGTTTCATGTTCATATTCGTCTTCTTTATCTTCCTTCTTTGTGCAAATGTCACTTACAATTTTAAATTTACATAAATTCATAAAGTCTCTACCTAACACAGCCTCGTAGCCCATCGACTCGTTTGCCACTACTAGCAACTCAAAGTTGAATTGTTTGCTATTGATGATTACAAAACAGGGTATTTTGCCAAAAATATCAAGTTTGCTATTATTTAGTCCAACATATGAGTAATTCGCGTCTTTACTTAAAATGAATTCATAATTTTCAACTTTGCTTAAATTGTAACAACTTAAATTCTCTTTCTTGAGATCATCAGAACTTAAAACTATGCGTCCTTTCGCTTCATGTGGGTGTTTCATAGGCTGGTACCCCAAGCATGATGACTTAATAAAACTTATTGGGCTCCCCGAGTCGATGAGGCAATCTAAGGACAAACATTTGTTATTGTAGTTGCTAACGTATATCTTAAACTTGTATATGTATTCATTATGTACCTTGTT
The DNA here is from genome assembly GCA_035041765.1 of Drosophila algonquin. Lineage (NCBI taxonomy): Eukaryota > Metazoa > Arthropoda > Insecta > Diptera > Drosophilidae > Drosophila > Drosophila algonquin. Next base: position 22,925 of record JAWNKY010003126.1, read on the forward strand.
CTTTCTTTCGTCACAGTGTGACACCTGGTGGCTCATACTGCCACATCCGTAGCATGCTCCTCTCTCGCGCCTGGGCTTGCGGCACTCCCCTGCCATGTGGCCTAGAGAGTTGCAGTTATAGCAGCGGATGGTTGCTGCTGTTCCTCCTATGTTCGCTGCCCCTGTTGGATTGGGTCTCTTTGGCAGCATCACCTTTTCGAACGCCCTGAGTAACTGATACGGGGCCCCGAAGCACTGCATGTGGGCCTGTCTGCGTAAGCCCTCGTCCGGGATGCCTTCAATAACGCCGTCGATCAGCTCCTCGTTGTCAATGGTTATGCGCGAAGCCAATACCATCTTGTCGTTGAAATACTTGGAGAACTCTTCGTCACGCATCCATGCACGTGACTCGAACTTTCGACGGAGCAATAGCTTGCTCTCTTTGGGCTGGAACGTGCTTTCCATGATGTTCAGCAGCTGTCCGATCGGCAATGAGACGTGTTCTGGATTCGAGTGTAGCCACACTAGTGCGTTGTCTTTAAGTTTCGACATCAGCAGCATTAGTAGCTTCTCATCCTTGAGCTTGTACACCCTTGCGGCGGCCTCAAATTGCGCGATCCAAGCTGCAACGTTTTCGTTGTATCCCGAAATGTTGCCATGGTAAGTCGGCAACATTTCTTTCGCCGCGTTCAGCAGCATGATGCTGGCATCGCTGTCTGTGTTCTCCCCCTTCTCCTTCTGCAGTTTCAGCAACTCTATCTTTAGCTTTATCAGTTCCACCTCTGCACGAGTTTTTTCTCCACGGTCCTTTTCTGGTGATGTTTCGCCGTTGTTGTTGTCGTTGTACTCGAGTGTTGGCTGCGTCTTGTCGTTTTCCTCTTTGTGCTCGTCGTTGGGTTTTTTTCCGTTGTCGGCGTAAGCCGGCGACGCATTTTCGGCCTCTGCTTCTCCTCCGTTATTCGTCTCGTTCTGGGCTGGCGCCGCGTCATCTTCCGTCTCGCTCTCTCCTGTTACCATCTCAGGCGGTCCCTGTCCTCGCAGCTCCGCTGGTACGTCGTTCAGACGGGCTGCCATGGCGGCTTTGCTTCCTCCTTTTGGCATGTTGAGAGCTTCTAGCCACCCGCGCAACTGGGCTGCCGAGAAATCTTGCGCGCCAACTGAGTCGGACATGTCTGTTCTTGTCGTTCGCTGTGGATGGCGTCGTCGATGCGTGTGTTGCAGAAAAAAAATTCGGCTTTTTTTTCGTTTTGGTTTTGTGGTGTTTGGTTCAATCCCACTTCTGAGTTTGTAGGCCGTCTGATTTGGTTGAACTGGGCGAACTCCGTTGCGAGGCGAAGCCACATTCAAAACTCAATTCCTTGGTTTAATATATATTTATCTTTATTTCACTTGCTTCAAAACTTCCGTTCCCTTCGAACACTGCACTCAAAAGTGAGTCCACTTTATCGACGCTCTCTTCACGATGAATGTTTCGATCTCCCTATCGGTATCTCCCACCGAGTGTATCGATGGTGCGAAGATACCGACGCGCGATCTATCATTTTCAAATACAGAGTTGCTTATGTGACTACTTATCTATCTAAACATACTGCTACAGGAGCTTGTACAGAAAGTTTGGTTGCTCTAGCTCCTATAGTATCTGAGATCTAGGCGCTCATTTGGACGAATAGACAAAGCAGACAGGGTCGCGTGTGAGAGAGAGCGAGAAAGAACGAATACTTTCGAAATGGTTTTCTTCATTGTGGCTATATTAATGATCATATCAGATCCAGATTTTACAATCTGATAGATATGTATGATCATTCTCTATGATTTTGTGTTTTTAGTTTTCTTGAGCTATCAAAATTGTGCATGCCACATATTTTCGTCCTTTGTGTGGGCGGAAAGGGGCGGGGCGAAAGTTTGAAATACACTCGTAGTGTGATTACAATGGAGATTGGATAAAAATTTCGTGGCTCCAGCTTTTATAGTCTCTGAGATCTAGGCGCTAATGAAGACTATTGATGCTGATCAAAAATATATATACTTAATGGGGTCGTGGTATCACCACAAATCTAATATACCCTCTATATATACAATACTATAGTCTTCGAGTACCGGGTATAAAAATCAGGCCGAAAGGTATTGGCGAAGAGTGGTAAGCTGCATAAAAAATTGAATTTAACAGCATTTAATAAAGACGAAAAGTAAGTTAAGTTAGTTATGTACAAAAGAAACTAAACATAACTTTCTTCTTTTTTACAAATCTTTTAAATTTTTTTTTTAGAAAATAATATTAATTTGGAACTCCAATGCTATGGAGAAAACCAGAGATTCCTTTGTCGTATGGGCATGTATCGGACACCCACTATACTAAGGGTACTTACAGAATACACACTGTAACATTTTGTTGCAGTATTTACGAAATCATAAAGTCCGAGGCTCAACTGAGCGATTCTATTACGATCGACCCAGTTATGCCCCGATCAATAATAATAATATCTCATGCATAAACACATATATTCCCTCGCGCTCTCGCTGTTGGCAGAACTGAGCATATACATACATATGTACATACATACATACATATGCAAATTAAATTATTGCGGTGGCGGATTGTCTTTTTAAAAAGTATCTTTTATTTTACAACACGTATTAGAGTTTAACAAAGACTTATAACAGTTGGTGAGGTTTGTTTTACATTTGTATAAGGATCGGATAAGGATCGGCGCGTACTTGCGAGTTTCGGATTAAAGTATAACTGTTCTGGTTTAGTTCTGGATCAAGACTGCCCAACTATTTGCATCTCCAAAATCATGAAACCTCTTTTGGTTCTCTCTTGAGAACAAATTTCTTATAAACAAAAGGACTGACTCAATTTCGTCATCCAACTCGAGACTTGAGGATATGGTCAAAATGCGGAAGCTCGCAGAGAGCCGGGCGTTCGAATGTTTACGAAAACCGGGTGTTCAATTGTTTATGAAAGCCGGGTGTTCAATTGTTTATGAAAGCCGGGTATGGGCTGAGAGTGTTATTCAATTTAGGCGGCTGTGAGAACAGTTCGATTTCTAATTAAGTGGATTTTAAGTTAAGTGCGATCCAAAGGCACAAATTGAGTTTGGATCTGGCGAAGACAAAGATTGTTTACAAATTGAGTTTGGATCTGGCGAAGCCAAAGATTGTTTACAAATTGTAAGGGGCAAAGATTGAGATTGAATCTGGGAAAGCCAAGATATTGAATCTGAGGAACCCAAAAATTGTTTATAAATCATATAAGAAGCTAATGGAATTGGGTACGTTAACTCCCCCCTTACTTAAATGTGTCGTCCCGATACATTTTGAAGCTCTGAAATAATTCTTATTTCTTCTGATAATTGCAAAACATCGTTTTCAACTGTATCTTGTGTGGGTTTCATGAATTTAGAATGAATTAATATGATTATTTTATAACCGAAATACAACATAGGTACTAATAGGAATATTATTAATAAAATATTTGTCAATTGTAATCCCGTATTTCCAAATTTTATAAATGGATTCAAAATATTGACATTATCAAAGAAAGGAATCTTATCATCTGATTGTACATAATCAACTAAATGACTATATCTATGTTGCGAAACATATTTCCAAATTCTTCTCATTTATATACGTTTTGTTATTTATTGTGATTTAATTATTGAATAGGAGAAGATACGTACCTATCAAACTAATATTATCTGCTATATTGGTGCCTGATACTAAAATGGCACCATCTTGCACAAAATCTATCTCTTTATTTTTTTCTCTTATTTTTGTGCAGTTGGCCTTATGGCCATTTAGTAATTTTGTAAAGCAATTTTTTTCAAAACTTATATTCGCATAGTAATTAAATGTTTCTTTCTTAAAATTATTCATTAAATAATAATGTCCCCCGCATTCACAAATATTATTACTTATAACCAATTTTCCATCATTTTGTGAGATGGCCCTCGCATGGTAAAGTTTACAAACATTATTAATTTGGGGGTACTTAATATTAATAACTATTAAGTTCTCATTTCGTATTATTTGAAAAGTTGCAATGTCAAGCAAATCAGTCAATTCAACGGGCTCTTTTTCATGTTTGTAAATTTCATCAATTTCATGTTTATTTAAAATTTTTGTATTTAGAATGTTTATTTTTGAAAGGGTTATGGATATGGGTAAGTTCAGCAGATCAAATGTCATTAATTTCAAGCGATGCTTTCTGAGTATTGTATTATACGATTTCTGTTATTGATTATAACTTTGTTCTCTTGATTTTCTTTAACAACTTGTTTTTTGTAACGAGGTTGAAGCTTATTTCTTTCCCCGAATTTTTTCTCATATATCACGTTTCTTTTTTTATAGTCTTTACCTCTCCTATCCTTACTGTGTACGTCGAGCATTTTATCTTGAGCTGATTTAAGTAGTATTGTAATATTACCATGTTCTTTTTATTAAATAGAATGTCAAAGGACATTTGATTAATTGTGGAGTGTATTGTGAGGTTATATTTTTGCGCTGCCCTCATTATAATTTCTGTGTAGCTTGTCAAATTTAGTTCCTCTTTAATACATCGTGCTATTTCTGTTAACGTGAAGTGTGCCCTTTCTACTTGTCCATTGGAAGTACTCTGCCTGGGATCCGCATAATAAATGGTTAAATTACTTCTTTGTATGAACGATCTGAACTGTGCTGAAGTAAAACTTGGTTCGTTATCTGTCATAATTGATGTTGCTAAAGGAAAATTTTGCAATATGTCCAAAACCTTATGTTCAATGTTTAGTTTATTTTGGATTTCTTTAACTACTAAGTACTTTGAAGTAAGCATCTATGCAGGTTATAAATGTCAGATTTTGGGCATAGAACAGGTCTATATGCAATTGTTCTCCTTCTCTTGTAGGAATGGGAGCTACACCTATCGGAATTTTTACGGGGTGTCTATTATATTTATTCTTGTGGCATATCTCACAGCTTTTGATATATTCTTTCAACTTTTTGTATAGGTTTGGCCAATAATACAATCTGGATATCTGTTTGTAGTTTTCATCTAGACCTCGGTGTGCTCTGCAGTGTGTTTCTTCTATTATTAATGCTTTATCCTCCGGGTTCTCTATATCTTGCAAAAATTTTCTCGTGAAGAGAAATTTGTTCATGAAATTTTTTTTTAATACTTTTTGTATTAGATAAAAGTCTTCTAAGGTGCAATGTATTCCTGTGGTTAGGTTTGGCTGAATAAATTCTTTTAAAATAGTCAATAAATCGTCAACTGCGTTAAACTCAATTATATGTCGGGTATTGTCATGAACTCTTTATTTTTTTATTTATTTATTTATATAAATCTAACAGGTAATAATAAAATTACAAGCTAGTGTGGTTTAACGGAACAATTGGCAGCTTAAGGCCTTCAGTCCCTTTGGGGATAATGTCTTAATTTAGTATTTTAACGTCTATTTATAGTATTGCTATAATTATCTAAATTTTAAAGAGTCTTAAATATAACTGTGGGTTATTGTTTGTTTACGTCTAGTTTATATTGAGTGGTATATGTTAGATTTTTTTAAGAAGGAAAGAAGGTTGTCTATGTTTACAGGAGATGGGTTAGCTAAGGCTTGTAAAGGATTATTATTGGCAAATATTGAAAGTCTATGGGATTTTATGGATGGACAGTTGTTCAAAATATGTTCAATGGATATTTGAGCATTTGTGTTGCAGAGGTTGCAGATATTTGTTGTTTTGTCAATGTAATGGTGATGACTAATGTTTGAGTGACCCAGTCTAAGTCGAGTTATTTTTATTTGGTCAAGTCGAGATGTTTTTGTATTTTTAAATAAGTGGTAGCTATTGAGTTTTGGGTTTATGTATTGGTACCAGTTCGATGTTTCGTGGAAATTAGTTTGTAGTTTGTTAAGATACGTATTTTTTATAAATTTCATAATGTCTTGTGAATTGTAGTTTTCTGTTATGATGAGAGGTTGCCTCGTGGAGTCCTTCGCTGTTTTATCTGCTAATTCATTTCCATTGATGCCTACATGGCCAGGTATCCAAAGAAGCTTAAATTTGGGATAAGTTTCGGTAATTATGTTTCTTGCTGTGCAGGGGTAATGTTCGGAATTGTTTATGTTGGCTATGGCGTCTAGGGCAGAAAGTGAGTCAGAGCAAATGCAATATTTTCCTTTTCGATGCTTTAGTGAATAAAGGGCTTCGCATATCGCAATGATTTCTGCGGAAAATACTGTTGAGTAGTGTGGTAGGATGCCGGTTTTTATGATGTGTGTTTCCGTGGTGATTGCAAATGAGGTGATTCCGTTTGATTGTGATCCGTCCGTGTATATAAATTTACGATATGAGTTATTTTTTTTTATTTCTATAAAGCTAGAGCGAAAAATTTTTGGAGTTGTGGAGTCTTTTTTGAAAATATTTAAGGATGTGTCTATTGTGATTTTATTAAGATTCCATTGGGGTAGTTTTTGTGTTATACTTTTTATTGGAAGGTATGGTATACATATGTTGTATTTGGCATGTCTGAATTGTTCTGTCAATTGCCGATTTGAGTTTATTGTTTTTTGGAGGCTTGTAATTTTTTATTATATTGTGCATGGGCGAAGTTTTTGAGTTGATAATCGATTTGAATAGTTTGGCTGTGAGAAGTTGATGTCTGTCTCCAATTGAACTTGTTTGAGATTCGAAATGTATGTTTTTTGTGGGGGTTGTCCGAAACGCACCCAGAGAAATTCTGAAGGCTGTATTAAGTGTTGATTGTATTGGACGGAGAGTGCTTTTTGGACATGACCCGTAGATGGGAAGTCCGTAGTCAGCTTTCGATGATAAAATTGCTTTCGAGACGTTAATAAGCGTTGTAGTATTACAATTGAATCTGGGGCTCGCCAGACATTTGATTATGCTTAATTTTGATTTGAGTGAGAGGCTCAGTTGCTCGACATGATTTTTCCATCTATACTTGTTGTTAAAAATTAGGCCCAATATTTTCAGTGTGTTGACATTTTCTATTTGGAGATTTCCGGTCGTTACGGTGCATTTGCAATTGTGCTTTCTGCAGATGTGTATATGCTTGCATTTAGTCGTAGAGAGTTGTGCACCTGAATAATCGCACCAATTTGTAATTGTTTTGAAGACGGGTTTAAGATTTATGGTTATATTTTTTATATTTTTTAATTTAATAATCAAATTAAAATCATCTGCATAAGCAGTGATGCTCAGATTTGGGTGTAGTGTTATCATAGTCGATAATTTGTTGTAAGCAATAACAAAAAGTACGACGGACAGGGGCGAACCTTGAGGGATGCCGTTCTGTAGTGGCAGAAAGTTTGAGTAAATTGCGTCTGAACGTACTGTGATTTTCCGATTAGTCATAAAATTTTTAATGTAGTTCATTATTTTGGGACCAACTTTCCATTCGGATAATTGATTTAGGATTGAATGTATTCCTATTCTGTCAAATGCTTTAGCAAAATCTAGGGAAACTATTGAAATATGATTTTTCCTAGAGATGGATCTAGCTAATTTGTGATCAACTTGCAGAAGATTATCCATGGTAGATTTTCCCTTTTTGAATCCGGTTTGACTAGTATGAATGAGTTTTTCATTTGTGAGAAACCACCACAGTCGTTTTGCAATTATTTTATCTAGGACTTTAGATAAGCATGGGTTGAGTGAAATTGGGCGATATGAGTTAAGAGATGTTTTTTCACTATTAAGCTTTAATATTGGGATTATTATGCTGGTTTTGTACGCTTGTGGAATAAAATTATTTGAAATTTTATTTTGAAGGTGGATAATTCTTTGTTTCATTTTTGAATCTGTGTTTTTGATCATGCAGTAACTTACTCGATCTAGCCCGGGTGTGTTTCCTTTTAAGGAGCTTAAAGCGGCTGTGAATTCCAAAGGGGTTATTTCTTTTTCAATTTGTAGAGCTTTTTTTCTTGGAATGTAAGTGTTATGTATAACAGATGATAGAGATTTATATTTTGCGGATGTACATGTGTCAGAAAAATTGGAATCTGCTGAGTTTTTTGAAAAGTTTGTGCACATCAAGTTTGCAATTTCTGTTTTATTTGTGGTATATTGATCGGTTGTTGCATTATAAATTGAATGAATATTTTTAATAGGGTTAAGACCGCAAAAGCGTCATATATTGTGCCAAATTTTTCTTGTTGGTGTGTCTGGTGAAATTTCGGCTGTAAATTTGCGTGTGCTTTCTGTTTTAGCTGTTTTTAGATTTCTTCTGAAATGTGCGTTTTTTATTTTGTATTCTATAATGTTTGCCAATGTTATTTGCTTTTTCAGCTTACGCCAGGCCTGTATTTTGTCAGTGCGTAATTTTTGTAAGTCTTTGTTCCACCACGGAACGTTAGGTGTGTCTTTTTTTGGAAAGGTTTGAGGGATGGAAAAGTGTGCACTAGATAAAATTATTTTATGAATTGCTGCTGCTTCTCTATTAATGTTGGTGGTTTGTTTAATTACATCTGAATATGATGCTGTTAGTTTAGAAAACATGTTCCAATTTGCTTTTTCTGTGATAAAGTGTGATTTGTGTGTAATTTTTTGGGTATTATTTGATTTTGATGGAAATAGAGTTGTGATTATAGGTAGATGATCACTACCATAAAGGTCCTCTTCAATTTTCCAAGTACTGTCAATTTGCAAAATTGGACTGCAAAAAGTAAGATCAATATTAGTTAATGAGTTGTGGGTGCTGAGATGAGTTGGCGAACCGTCGTTAAGAATTATATATTGCGATTGTGTTATAAATTGTTCTAAAATGTTTCCTCTCTTATTGTTTGAGCTAGATCCCCATCTTCTGTGCCAACTATTAAAATCGCCAGTAATTAAGGTTGGTACATTTGAGGTTTCGAGAACTAACTCTAGGTTAGATTGTGTGAATGTTTGGTTAGGTGCAATGTAGGCAGAAATTATTCGCATTTTATTTTTAGTTAAAATTTCTATGCAGACTGCATCAAATTTGTCACTAAGAGATATTTGTAGTGTTTGTATGGACTTGTGTGTTAATAGTGCAACTCCACCGTATGAAGCCGATGAGTTTTTTCCTATTATTGAGTAATTAATAGGGATAGGAATTGAAACGGTATTAAATAGGTGAGTTTCTTGGAGTGCTATAACATGTGGTTGATGCTTTTTTATGAGAGATTGTAGTTCGCTGTAATTATTAATATAGCCTTTTAAATTCTATTGAATTATTTTAAGGGTCATTGATCTAACTAAATATGTGTATTTTATTAGGAGTTTTTTTTAATATGTACTGATTTTGTATACTAACTACTCTGTGTCCATTGTGCTTTCATCACTAAGTAATGATTTTTTGAGCCGTTTGGTTTTTTGTTTCTGTAATTTCTCTTTGGGTGTTTGTGCGTTTGTGTTTTTTGTTTGCTTTCTTAGGTTATAATTTTCTTCCTGTGATACGTCTATGGGTTGGGATTACTTATGAGATGTATCAATTTGGTCCTTGGAGTTTTTCATGGTGGCGGGTTTTTTTGATGTTAGATTGGTGAGCAGATTTTCCTCTGTCGCCTTTTGCTGCTTAACTGTGTTTGCGTTTTGCTGCGCATTGGGACTAATGTCGGCATATGATATTAATTGGCGGTTGGGTGTGTTTCTATTGTTTTTGGTTATCATTGATGAGCGGACAGTTGATGCATAAGTTGTGCTTGAAGAAAGCATTCTTTCATTATACATTTTTAAAGCTTTTTTCATGTCAGTTTTTTCTAATATTCTGATTTCTTGTATGTCCTTGGCTTTTATATAAGAAGGGCAAGTGCGATCAGTGTTGCTGTGGTGATAATTTGTTAGGCCGCTCTCTTTGCAGTTGATGCATCTCTTAAGATTATTGCAATTTTCGCTCTCTTGTAAATGTGCAGGGTTCGCGCAGCTTAAGCAAAGTTGCTCTCTTGTGCAGCGCTTGGCTGTGTGGCCCAGTCGTCCGCAGTTGCGGCATTTCATGGGACGAGGGATGTGAGGGAGTACTCTTAATTTTTCGTACCCGACGTTGATTTCCGAAGGTAGATTAAGAGAGGCGAATGTTAGGATGATGAGTCCGTTCTCTTGCAAGCTTCCATTGATGTACTGTTTTATTTTTTCGCATTGTGTTACATGCTGTGAGCTGAGCTCTTGCACGATCTCATCTTCTCTGATGCCTCTTAAATCTCTGCAGTAAATTCTGCCTTTGGTGTAGTTAAGAGAGTTATGTTCCGTTATGTCTATTTTAACTTCGTTGTACAGTGATGTCAATTGGACTAGTTTTGCAGCTTGAGTCATAGATTTTGTTTTAATGAGAATTGTACCGTTTCTAAGTTTTTTGCATTCATCAATTTCTCCACTGCATACATTGTCAATTACTTTTTTTATTAAGAATGGTGATACGTTAGCTAGTGTTTCTGTCTCGTGTATTCTCTTCATAATTAGGTATTTAGGACCTGGAGACGTATTTGATAGTTTTTTGTCTTTGTCTTTAGTAATTTTTTGTCCAGGAGGTTCCTCCATGATGACGGGGTTTTTCGTTATTAGTGTGCACTTTTAAATAAGTTTTTTCTTTTCGCAAAATTGGGAAAATAAATTTGTGTGTGTGCAACTAGTGGGAGTGAGAGTGGGATAGATGCTTTGGTTTTCCTTTCCCTTTGTCTTCGCACTGAGTAAATTAAGAGCAGGTACGTCTTGTCGTGTCGACGGTCGAACTTGAACTGGTCATGAACTCTTACTTGCTCATGAACTGTGAATCTAGCTTTTGATATAAGTAATTTTTGTTTGAATTGGTTTAAAGGCTTCCTAGTTTCCTGGATGATGTTTTCAAAACTGCTCTCAGCTGAATGCTGAGTGTTTGAATCTGAATCTATTTCTGATTGTTCACTTTCACTATTTGTCAAATGATTTATCTGAATTCGGGATAATGCGTCCGCTACTACGTTGGTTGAGCCTGGTTTGTATATGATCTTCGGTGCAAAACTTTCAATAAAGTAGTACCACCGTTTCATTTCTATGTTTGGATTGTTTGGTGATATTGAAAAGGACAATGGTTGGTGATCTGTATGAATTTCAATTCCGCTTACCCCGTACAAATAATTTCGCAAATTCTTAAGTGCCCATACTATTGCTAGTAGCTCCTTCTTGTTTGTAGCATACAATTGTTCTGTTTTATTTAAGGTTTTAGAAATAAATGTAATGGGATTCCCTTCCTGTGATAATACCGCACCTAATGCTATGTCTGATGCATCAGTGGCTAAGGTGAATTTTTTGTTGTAATCTGGTTGTACTAACTCTATGTGAGCAATTAAACTATCTTTTAAGTTATTGAATGCTTCTACTGCTGGCTCATCTAGTTGTATCAAAGTTCTTTTTGACGCTCTCTTTGAGATTTTCCCATTGATTCCACTTAGATACTTGGTTAGTGGTTTGGCGATAGTTGCATAATTTCGGACAAATTTTCTGTAATATCCTGTTAATCCTAGGAAACTACGTAACTCTCGGACATTTTTCGGAATCGGATATTTTTGTATTGTATCGATTTTTTCCGGATATGTTTTAATGACATTATGGGAAACTATATATCACAAAAATTTGGTTTCTAATTGAAAGAATTTAGATTTGTCAAGGGAAATTTTCATATTAGCCATTTGTAATATCTTTATTATTTGTATTGTATCGTCATAGTGCTGTTTAATTGTTTTTGAAAATACTATAATATCATCCATATAAGCATGGCAGGTTTTCCCAACTTGCTCTCTAACTATGTCGTCCATTGCTCTTTGAAAGATTCTGGGCGCATTTGTTAAGCCCATAGGCATTCTTAGGAATTCGTATTTACCGTTATTTATAGAAAAGGATCTTTTTCTATATCTGATTCCCTCATCAATATCTGATAGAATCCCGGATTCTAAGTCAATAGTTGAGAAATATTTTGCTTTACCCAAATTAGATAGAATCACTGATGGATTCTGCATGGGATATCTGTCCGGAATGGTATTATCATTAAGTTTCTTAAAATCTATTACTAGTCTATGTTTAGGACTACCATCCTCATTAAGTCCTTTCTTTGGTACTACTATTACTGGGGAATTATATGGGCTCTTACTAGGCCCAATTATTCCGTTTTCTAACATTTTAATTATTTCATTGTTAACGAAGTCGTTAACTGAATAAATCTCGTGATTTTCTCTTATTATTGTGACCATTTCCTCTCTGAGACCCTCTAAGTTTTCTCCTTCATTGTTTAATATATTGTTTAATTTCAAATCTTCTGAATCAGTTTGTATATGTTTGTTCAAGTCGGATACTTCAACGACGGCTTGTTCAGGATGTTTGCATCCCAAACTATTATTACTTTGGTTGACTGATAACTCAACGTCGGCGTGTTCAGGATTTTTTAATCCCAAACTAATATTACTTTTGATGTCGGATAAATCAACGACGGCTTGTTCAGGATTTCTCAATCCCAAACTAGTTATTTTAGATTTGACGGATAATTCAACGTCGGCGTGCTCAGGATTCGTTGATCCCGAGCTAAATTCACTTTGTTCTACCTTTACTGAATCATTTCTCTTTTCTTCTTCTTTTTCAAAATATTTTTTTATTATGAACTCTTTCAATGGAAGGAGATTTTTCCTTCCGAAAGGGTTAATTTATTTAATGTTATGGTCTCGTCGAGAACAATCTGTTCCTCAATATCATTATAAGTTAGTGTCCCCTTCTTGGTATCAATTACTGCTCCTATCTTCTTTAGTAGGTTAAATCCTACAAGAAAATCAGCCTCCATTCCCTCTATTCCATAAAAGATCTGTACTGTGTTAAAAATTGTAATTTTATGATAATATTTGATTATTGAACATCCGTTTACAGTGGCTACTTTCTTATATATTGGGAGTTCATTTCTATTATGATAGATACCTTTTTTAATGTAACAGGAGGTTGCTCCTTTATCTATTAAAACTTTGAAATTTCTATTTAATTTCCTGTCTGACCTGATCAAGTAGGGCAAACCTACTTCTGGGGCTGATCTAAAAAATGATTCTCATCGATATTGTTTAACCTTATAGCCTTATTATCCGGCTGTTGCTGATTTAATGAGTCAGCTGGTTTCCTCTTTAACGGTGAGTTTTGGTTTTCCTGATTATCTGCGTTAGCTCTTTGGTTATTATAGTGAAAATTGTTCCCTCGATTATATCTATTAAAGCCCCTGTAGGGATAGTTATTCGGTCGTTGGTAATTTGGTCGGTTTTGAATCTGCCTACTTTCATCCACCTCCATTGGCTCGGGGGCTGGATTTTGTTGTCTATTATTTGAGAAATATTGTTGTTCCCATGTTGGGTTTCTCGGTTCGAAGGTGGTTTCGTTTATCCTAGGAGGTCGTTGGGGAAATCTAAGGGTATTCTGATTATTAAATGTTTTTTTGTGTGGTTGATTAAACTGGTAGGCAAATTGTGCCCTTCTATTGTTGGCTTGTAGTTCCTGAACTTTCGCCAATGCATTCGGTAAGTCTGGTGGATTTAGGGAGAATAGTATCTCCGAGATTCCACCATTTAGTCCAGTAACGAAAATGCGTAAGGCATTTTCTCTTATTTTGTTATTTGTCTGTCTCGTAACCTCACTGTCCTTTCCGTGAGTCATAATAGTTTTATTGATCAATAATGTAATTTTCTTATTAACTTCATCATAGAAATCCATAATGGATAGATTCCCTTGCCTAAGGATACTTAATTCCTGTTCAATTATGTATATAGGTCGTTTGTCGCTATAGATAAAGTCTAGTCGTGCCAGAATGTCGTCAAAGTTCAGTACAGTCCCATGGTTAGTAAGGGAATCATGTGCTGGTCCTATAATTGTATTTCTTAGTATGGTTAATGCAATAAAATATTGCTTGCTTCCCTTTTTATATAGTCGCATCGCATTTTCTGCCGACTCTCTCCGACCTACATACTGATTTATGCCGCCACTAAAGTTTGGCAAAGATTCTATCACCTTTAAGGTGGTATCGTCTCTAATTTGTTCATCAATTACTTCTGCCTGATAATCTAAAACCTGATCTGCCCTTTCTTCTAAATGTTTTTTTAAATCTGATATTTCTTTGTTTATTTTTGAAATTTGAATGGCTATCAATTGCTTGATCACATCTGTAGTCAGATCTGTCCTCGCTTCCGTACTCGTCATCTTTAATTTTTCAAGATCCAAAATTAGTTGATCCACTTTTAATTTTTAAATATATTCTTCAACCTTAAATTCTATAATTATGATTTTATTTATATATTTTCTTATTTATTTTATTCCTATTTATTTTACTTATTATTATCTTTTTTTTTAATTTTCTGCATATGAAATACAATTTATTCTTGATGCTCACGAAATGTCCGGTAGGGGTCGTCCTTCTTTGGGATGGGTCTTCCTTCTTACGATGTTTTGAGGTCTTTTTTAGGTATATTTTTAATGGAAGCGAGGGTCCTCCCTTAAGATCCGTTTGTATGTTTTTTTTTTTTTTTTTTTTTTTGGTGTGGTACGCGCTGAGGTTTCCGTTTAAATGTTTTCCTCACTTTTCCTTTTTATGTCGTTGCACTCTGTCACACCGCGTTTTAATTAAAGGACTTATTACATTTATTAATTATCCTTTGGGTTTTTTTGAACCACGAAGCACCAGCACTTTTTACTTTTCGGTGCTTTAGATACGCGTGGCCCCACGTTGGGCGCCAATTAAATTATTGCGGTGGCGGATTGTCTTTTTAAAAAGTATCTTTTATTTTACAACACGTATTAGAGTTTAACAAAGACTTATAACAGTTGGTGAGGTTTGTTTTACATTTGTATAAGGATCGGATAAGGATCGGCGCGTACTTGCGAGTTTCGGATTAAAGTATAACTGTTCTGGTTTGGTTCTGGATCAAGTCTGCCTAACTGTTTGCATCTCCAAAATCATGAAACCCCTTTTGGTTCTCTTTTGAGAACAATTTTCTTATAAAGAAAAAGATTGACTCAATTTCAGGATTGACTCAATTTCAAGATTGACTCAATTTCATCACCCAACTCGAGACTTGAGAAATGGTCAAAATGCAGAAGCTTGCAGAGAGCCGGGTGTTCGAATGTTTACGTAAACCGGGTGTTCAATTGTTTATGAAAGCCGGGTGTGGGCTGAGAGTGTTTTTCAATTTAGGCGGGTGTGAGAAAAGTTCGATTTCTAATTAAGTGGAATTTAAGTTAAGTGCGAGCCAAAGGCAAAGATCGAGTTTGGATCTGGCGAAGCCAAAGATTGTTTACAAATTGTAAGGGGCAAATATTGAGATTGAATCTGGGGAAGCCAAGATATTGAATCTGATGAAGCCAAAGAT
This sequence comes from Drosophila algonquin, assembly GCA_035041765.1. NCBI lineage: Eukaryota > Metazoa > Arthropoda > Insecta > Diptera > Drosophilidae > Drosophila > Drosophila algonquin. Next base: position 38,227 of record JAWNKY010003126.1, read on the forward strand.
TGTTTATAAATCATATAAGAAGCTAATGGAATTGGTTACGTTACGGGCAACGGCAACGCTACAAAGAGCTTGTATAATATACATGGATATTGGATAATCTGAGTGAGTAAGGTAATATTTGTGTGTGAAGAACGACGCCAGTCGCAGCAACAACAACAGCCAGTAAACCGGCCCCAACGACCTAAAAACGAAAAAAAAGTCGAGGGGGCTTACAGCTCCGTATAAAGAAACGGAAAATTGAAATAGCAAAAATCCTAAACAAAACCCCAAAATGGAGCGACGTTAAGAAACTAGCAGATAAGCCAAATTTCCTAGACGAACAGGTAAAATAGCGAAAACAGACACAAATACATACATCTTCTCCACAACTAATACCAAAATATGTATGTGAAAAAAAATCTACCCTACAAAGAGAAGCAGGTACCAAAAACAGACGAAGAAGTTCCCTGGACCTCTGTATAGCTCGACCTGCTCGAACGCATGTAGTCCAAAGGGAGAGTGGCATAAAGGCCTCCCCTTTCACCACCGAGGGAACATCAGAATATATAATTAAGTCATTAAGAAACACATTTTTTTTACAACTTTGTAATGTTTGCCCACGTTGTTGTGTGCAGCAAGGTAGGACGCAACCCAATAAGTTGTGTGCAAAATAGGCAGGAGATCACTGCGTTGATCGAAGTAGGAATTAAAAAAAAATGTATAATTAAGAATATAAAAACAAAATTTTTTCTGAACATAAATAATACTACAATGGAACTTTAAAAAAAATATATTATAATGGACGGTTCGGCTCACACGAAAACCAAAGACAATACGGCGAACGTAGTAAATAATGTAAAAATAATAGACTAATGACAATATAAAATATAAAATCGCTGTATTCCTAACATAATAAAACACTTAACATAAAGTAATAAAATTGATAAAAAAAACCAACAAGTGTTAAATAAAAGCTATATCTAGAAACGATTTAAAGTGAGGCTTTTTTTTTTAAATAAAAGTCCCAAAATTTATATAGAACCACTGTAGTATGGAATGGAGTGAATTTCGAAAATCTTACGGCGAGCTAAAAAATCAATTTAATAAATCATATAAGTCACTAGCACAGAACAGACCCATTCAAGGGGCAACTGTAACGATGCATACACGAATACTAGTGGAGTGTTTTAACGAAGCAGGAAAACTAATATACAACAATAGAAATAGATTGAACAAAAAAACCTGTACAGAGGTATTAAGGATTTTGATCAAACTTCGATCGAATTCGATATCAATAAAAGAAAAGTTTAACTTGGAAATATCGATCCCAACAGTCCTAAACACACCTTTAACTATTGAAACAGGTGAACAACCTGAATAGACAAATCCAGAACAAATTGTCAGAACAAGAGAGTCTTCAACTACATCAAAAAGTAGGAATCGATATAGAAGAAACAGATCTACTCGATCTAACCATCCCCGCTGTATTAACAATACTAGAAGAGCAGGATCAAGAATGTTCAGACTTAGAGTCAACCAATAGCTTGGTAGTGCAAAAACCGATCACAATGGCCGATGAAACAATTACCCAAGGGGCATATGAATATCAAAGAAATCTCGCTTGCCTTTCCAGAATTTAATGGAGAAAAACTCCATTTACAAACATTTCTCACAGCAGTGAAGTTGGAAAATTTTAATAAAGGGCAATATGAACAGTTCGCAGTTGAAGTAATAAAATCAAAGCTAATAGGATATATTCTGTATAAAGTAAAAGATGAGACCACCATATCCTCATTAATAAAAAAATTGGAAGATGATGTTGTCGGTGAATCATCTATCGTAGTAGAGGCAAAATTGGAAAGAGTAAGCCAAAACGGCAAATCAGCTACCCAATTTACAAAAGAAATCGAAGATTTGCGGAAACTCTTTGAAGATTAGTATATAGATGAGGGACTGTCGGCACAGATTGTGTAAAAATTCAGCCGAAAAGTTGCCATCAAAAATTGTGAGCACGGCCGGTTGAAAACCATAGTAGACGCGGGCACATTCCCAACAATGAATGATGTCATAAAAAAATACATAAGCTGCTGCACAGAAATGACTGGCAGTGGTGCCACAATACTGTTGTGACGTTCCTCGGCCGGGGTATGCTCGTCGTGCCGGGTTCACAGAAATTTGGTTGGTTTCTGGATGTGGAATCTGTAATAAATGTTCTAGGGTGCTAGAACAGAGGTGAATACTCTCTGGGGTACGAATAGTTGCAGAGGTAAATACTCTTTGTCGAGACGTGTTTGGACAGAGGTGAATTCTCTGGGGAGACGATTAGTTGCAGAGGTAAATGCTCTCTGTCGAGACGTGTTTGGACAGAGGTGAATTCTCTGGAGAGACGAATAGTTGCAGAGGTAAATACTCTCTGTAGAGACATGTTTTGACAGAGGTGAATTCTCTGGGGAGACGATTAGTTGCAGAGGTAAATGCTCTCTGTCGAGACGTGTTTGGACAGAGGTGAATTCTCTGGAGAGACGAATAGTTGCAGAGGTAAATACTCTCTGTGGAGACGTGTTATGACAGAGGTGAATTCTCTGCAGAGACGAATAGTTGCAGAGGTAAATACTCTCTGTAGAGAAAGATAGGGCAGAGGTGAATACTCTCTGTTTAGAAGGATAGTGCAGAGGTGAATACTCTCTGTGGAGAAAGATAGTGTAGAGGTGAATACTCTCTGTGGAGAAAAGTTGGTTTTGCAGAGGTAAATACTCTCTGTGGAGACGTGTTATGACAGAGGTGAATTCTCTGCAGAGACGAATAGTTGCAGAGGTAAATACTCTCTGTAGAGAAAGATAGGGCAGAGGTGAATACTCTCTGTTTAGAAGGATAGTGCAGAGGTGAATACTCTCTGTGGAGAAAGATAGTGTAGAGGTGAATACTCTCTGTGGAGAAAAGTTCAGGACGGGGCAAATGTATTAGAGAACGGGCAAGCGGAGAAAGCAGGGCTTTTACCTTTGAGCATCGTTCGTAAAATGTATTAGGAAGTTAATCCCAGGCTGTTCCGAGTTGGACTGCCGAGCTGGCGAGTCCGGATGGACTGCCCCGAATCGAGCTGGCGATGCTCCTTTTATTCATGAAAGTCAGCTGTTGGCCCGTGGAGTTAGGGCTAACGCCTGCCTTGGATCGTAACGCGTTCTGGGTTCCAGCTGATAGTGTGGCCGTTTGTGATCGTGCTCCGGTCACACTGGCATGATCGTTGCCTAGTGTGACCGTTTACTGTCTGGTGTTGGTCCCACTGGTGTTTTGGCGCGTATTTTGTAATCGAATACCTTAAGTTAATTTATAAGTAATATGCCAGCTATATTGTGGCGCCGGCGCTGTTGGATATGGCGCTGGGCGTCACACTGTTCTCTCAAAGACGACATTCAAACCAAGGTAATAAATAATTAACTAACTAATTAATTAATTAATTATCGTAGTGGAAGAATTTCACAATTTCACTTGTTGACTTTCACTTGTTTGACTTGTTGCAGGTGGAGAAAGGAGGAGCAACCGTTGACACCGAGAGAGCTCTTGTCAGCTCGGGGCGGATCCATCTTTCTTTTGGAGTTTGGATCGCAAGCAAACAGCATCGACAGTTTCAGAAGTTTGGGGAAAAAAAACCGAATAAGTAAGCGCTTGGCAGGCGTTGCGTAGCGACTGAAATTTAATTTGTTCCTTCTGGCTATAATAGTAGTTCGACCTGATCTAGATTCGGCATTCTGGTAGAAACGGCTATTTTCCATGATTATGCGTTTTAGGTTGTCTCGTACCTTAAAAATTGTGGATTTTGGCAAGATTTTGAAACAAACTTGTGCTGGTTTGATGTCACAGGAGTTTGGATAGAAAGTTTAGTTGCTCTGGCTCTTATAGTCTCTGAGAACTAGGCGTCAAAAAATTCGAATGGGCAAAGCAGATGGGGTAGCGTGTGAGAGAGAGCGAGAGGGAACGATGACTTTCGAAATGGTTTTCTTCATTGTAGCTATAGTAATGATCCGATCTGATCTAGATTCATACACATTTCCATTTTGTTAAATAGTCATTCTCTATGATTCTGCGTAGTTAGTTTTCTCTTATCTTCAAAATTGTGGTGTCACAGACTTTCGTTTTTTGTGCGGGCGGAAAGGGAGCGGGGCGAAATTTCGCAACACATTTGGAGTAGTGCGATCACACAGGAGACTGAATAAAAAATTAGGTTGCTCTGGCTTTTATAGTCTCTGAGATCTAGGCGCAAATGAAGACGGACAGACGGATGGATACATACACTCCTCATCACTTGAATAGGACACCCTGTACACTCGGTTTTCAATTGCCTATAGCTCAAAAGCGAAATGATAAAATAACGGTATTTTTCCACGTTCTCTTTGTGCAACTTTTAGCCTCACTCAGCAGCAAACTGCAAGCTCTGGGATAGATCCGTTATATTTTTTTCTTGCTTTATGTTGAAATTCGTCTGAAATTGAGTGAATATTTTTGTGTCACTTGAATAGAACATGCGTTTTGTTTGATCGTCTACTTCGGCAAGTGCTCACGCAGTTTTCGCTGATCGAACTTTTTTGAGATTTTCGACGATTACCTTTCAGATAAAATTAAAATGGGTCGAGGAAAAGTTTTAAACGAGGAAGAAAAAGGAAAAATAAAAAATAAAAAAATAAAAATAAATAATCCCCTTAACCCGGCAAGAAAGGAACAGCGCCTCAATTTTTGTCGCGAGCATGTGACCTGGACCTCGAAGTGGCATAGCGTGGTGTTCTCAGACGAAAAAAAGTTTAATTTAGAAGGTCCCGATGGTTACAGTTACTATTTCCATGATCTACGTAAGGAACATCATCATTTGGACCGTTTGCATAGCAGAGCTGGAGGTGTTATGGTGTGGGGGGCCATTTCCTACTATGGCCCCTGCAAACTAAAATTCATGTCCTCAACGATGAATGCGTTGTGTTACAAGGAAATAGTAAAAGAGGCTTTTCCATATTTTCACAACCTTTTTGGACCTTTACCATGATATATCAACATGATAATGCGCTGATACATACAGCACGGGCTGTAAAATCTTATATAGAGAGCCAAAATGTGGACCTTTTAAGCTGGCCGCCCTACTCACCCGATTTAAATATAATCGAAAATGTTTGGGGATGGCTGACACGTGAGATATATGGCTCCGGAAAGCAATATTCTAGTGTACCCGAACTCATCAAAGCGATCGAATTGGCTTGGGACTCGATTTCATTAAATTACTTGGCCAGTTTGTATCAATCCCTTCCTAAGCGGATGACTGAAGTTTTGGAACAGCAAGGTGGCTCGACGAAGTATTAAAAATTTTTTTTTATACCTGGTACTCGAAGAGTAAAATGGTATATTAGATTTGTGGGGATAACGGTTGTGTGTAACGCCCAGAAGGAAGCGTTTCCGACCCCATAAAGTATATATATTCTTGATCAGCATCAATAGCCGAGTCGATATATCCATGTCTGTCTGTCCGTCCGTCGTCCGTCCGTCCGTCCGTCTGTCCGTCCGTCTTCATTTGCGCCTATATCTCATAGACTATTAAAGCTAGAGTAACCAAGTTTTGTATTTCGTATTTTGTGACGCCTAGTTCTCAGAGACTATAAAAGCTAGAGCAACCAAACTTTCTATCCAAGCTCCTGTGATACCAAACCTGCACAAGTATATTTCAAAATTTTGCCACGCTCCTTTCCGCCCCCACAAAAAACAAAAATCTGTGGAATCCACAAATTTTAAGATAAATGAAAACCAAAAACGTAGAATCATGGGAAATTACTATATCTATCAGATTGCCGAATATGGATCAGGTCGGATCAATATTATGGCCAGAAGAAACAAATTAAATTTCAGTGGCTACGCAACGCCTGCCAAGCGCTGACTCTCTCTGTCCTAAACACTTGTACCTCTCAAATACATATGTAGTTATACATGTCATGTCGAAATTTAGAAGCAGATGTAAAAATCATATGCAAACAAAATCGGAAACATGTATAATATTCCAAAAATGTACTTCATTTTTTTAAATATTATTTTTTGCCCATTTTTTTAATTTGTCCCTTTTGCGAACATATAAGAAATTGCATAAATCGCAAGCTCATATATGTATGTACATATGTATATACTGACTGAGTACCGGGTATAAGGTAGAGCCGCGGCCTTTGCCGCGGCTCACAACGTTCCCCCTCGTTTCTTTCTAAATTAAATCAACTACCCTATATTTAAGTTATATTTATGTTAAAATAAATCTGAGATCTCTAAAATGTTATTTTTGTTTAATTGTCCTATTCAATTGACGCAATATATTAGTCCCATAACTTGAAGGATTTCGCTTCAGAATTTTTTGTTAATAACTAAAGATAATTCACGAAGAATTCCATTTAGTTAAGGCAACTGTATTAAATGATCTTTAATTAAAAAAATATTTTGTCTTTAGCATCATTGGTTTGCGAGCAGTGAGCGATAAAAAACGCACTTAGGGGGTGTCCTATTCAAGTGATGAGGAGTGTACATTTATGAGCTTACGATTTATGAAATTTATTATTTGTTCGTAAAACGGACGAATTAAATTTTGGGCAAAAACTAATATATAAAATAAAAACAAAAACGAGGGGGAACGTTGTCTTTAGGACGTTGATATGCAATGACTGCACCTTCAAGTGGCCCAAGCGACACCAGCCAATGGCTGTTACGCGCGGATCCCAGGCAAGAACGCAGCCCACCTCCCGCCCAACCGACCGAGGGGCGCTGCCGCATAACGCGCGAATCGTTAACCGAACCGATCGCGGGCAT
>JAWNKY010003132.1:0-46495 GCA_035041765.1 Drosophila algonquin
GACGGAGATAGTCGATCTAGGCATCTTGTTTGATTCCAAATGTTTGTTTGTGGAGCATCTGAACTACATTTTGCCGAAAGCTTATGCTATGTTTGCCTTTGTTACGCTCAACTCATCCCAGTTCAGCGATCCATACACGAGGCTAAGTCTATATTCTTTCCTTGTGCGCTCGCGCCTTGAATATGCTTCAGTTGTTTGGAACCCTACCGGCGTTGGTCAGATTGCGCGTATCGAGAGATTGCAGAGGAAGTTTTTGAACTCCAGCCTTTGCAGTTTTCAATCCCATTGCCATCCTATGAGTGCAGATGTCGCCTCGTGCATCTCTCCTCTCTCGAGGATCGTAGGACCACTGCGGCTCATATCTTTATTTTTGATTTGTTAGTGGGGAATGTTGATTGCCCTGACCTGCTTAGTAGGATTGGCTTCAATACGCCTGCCAGGAGCCTAAGGGACCATGCACTCTTTGCTATTGATCTCCACCGGAGCAATTATGGAAGTAACGAGCCAATATGAAGGGCTCTTCGCCAGTATAATGCGCTGCCAACTGGGATGCGGTTTGACTTTTGCCAGGGGAAAGCAGCCGTTAGACGTTTGCTTTCTGATTTGTTCATGTTTCATTGTTAATTGTTTTTTGGTTGATTTCTTTTTATTGTTATTGTAAGTTATAGCCTATTTACACTACGGTTGAGTTATTGAGTTTCGGGCAAAACTCGAGTTTCGTTTACATGGGGAAGCATAGGGGACCTAGAGGTGGCAAAAAAGTTGAGTTTTGGTTGCGTTTAGTTGAGTTTGTCCTATTTTCCGAATATTTCAACCCTGATATGCCTGTCGTGGAATTATCACCACTAGTTACAACAAAAACTGGCAGCTCAAAATTTAAATTTTGGCGCGTAAGCAATATGGCTGGGCAAAAAGGTACAAGCTACAAAACTAATACTTTAAGCAAATTTTATTATTAAAAACCCTATAAACAATGTGGTCGATTTCTAAAATTCGGTCGGAAAAACTTAGCCAAACGCTAAATTGAATTATTATAAATAAATATAAATTTAATTATTATAAACAATTGCCAATTTCAAAATTTTTAATTTTGGTGCGTATGTAATGTACATATACATATAGCCAAAATTCAACATATTTGCAATTGCAGCCGTGCAATTTCCCTGCGGAAATTTTCCTTCAAAAATGAATTTCAAGGTAATTCGTAAAGTCCATATGCGTTTCTTGGAAATTTGATCCAAATACTCCACAGTTGCTGCAGACAGCGTCGCCAACTCCATACATTGCAGCTTCATTATCGTGTCTTGCTCTGCCACATAGAGCATCAATAATTCCTCGGTATTCATATTAATAAAAATTAAAAAAACCAAATTTTCGCAGACAAGCACGTGCTTGCAGCCGAAACTCAATAACTCAACTTTGGCATAATGTAAATCCAAATTCTGAGTTATTGAGTTACCTATCGATATATGTGGTAACTCACTGTAGTGTAAATAGGCTATTAGTTTAGCCAGTTAAGGCTGGTATCCAGCACCGCGAAATTTTACTGAAAGCAAACTGTTCATTATTTCGGATGTGTGGAACTCAGCTAATGTAATGTGACCAAGAACCTAAAAAGTGATTTGCCACTCTCATGAATCAGCTGTGTTTTGTAAACAGCGCCAATTTTGAAAATTAAACTAAAATTAAAAAAAGGAATGAAAGTAATTCTGACGATGAAGTGATTGTGTTGGTAGCGGTACATATGGTTATAAGACGAAGTACAGCACAGTTGGAGGCGCCAAAATGTCCAAATTATCAAAATGCTCATTTTCCGTGATCCGCTAAAGACATGATATTGCCTTAATTGCTTTTATTAAAGCAATCCTCTCCTCACTTTAAACATTTGCATATCTCTTTTTGGTTTTGCGCACAAATTATACCCCCACCTTTCACTTTGACTTCAGTAGAAATAGGCACATATATTTTACTGGCACCCCTATCAGCTGTTCTCACAGTCCACATTCGTGTGAATATCGATACTATCGATACATATTCGTGGATCCCGTTTACGTTGCTGGATACTGACTCCAGGAAAACACAAACGAAAAATTACTGGCCCCGTTTTTTTTATATGAAGTTTGGCAGTAATTTTTATTTTCCGCGGTGCTGGATACCCAGCTTTAAGGTTTAACCGTTAGCGAATAAATGAATAAATAAATAATATGTTCGCAAAAGGGTTATATTGAATTTTCGCAAACAGAATTTCAAATGATAAGTCGAATCCTTTGGGAGTTTTTTATTTATTATCTTTTTCCATATTTGTTTACATATGTTTTTATACCCGGTACTCGAAGAGTATGGGGGTATATTCGATTTGTGGGGATAACGGTTGTGTGTAACGCCCAGAAGGAAGCGTTTCCGACCCCATAAAGTATATATATTCCTGATCAGCATCAATAGCCTGTCGAGAGTCCATATATGGTATTTTCACGAAACTTGAGCTATGTTTGTCTTCAGTAACATAGGGTATATAGGGTATATAATGCCATATATCTATTGTAGCCCCTTACCTGTCGACAACATTCTACTCTACTTATAAAGAAATAAACCTACATACACTTAGTATCGAACTGCATGTTTTACCAACTCAATTATATATGATATAGAATTAAAGTTATGTGTTCATGAATTTGACTTACCTTTGTCGAATAAAAGTCCAATGCTCAAAAATGAATTTCAATAACGATGTATAACCAACAGATTGGCCGGTTAAAGTATTTAATATTAATAATATGTCGTTCTCGGTAAAATTCGAATTATGATCTAAAAGTACCAGCTCTAGTAGATAATTAATCTTTTCATGTTTCGATGGACAGCTAACGAGCATTTTCAATAAAAAAGTTCGTTCACTTTGTAGACGGGACTTTGGGAACTGGCTTACATATTTCAATCCAAATTTCCATTCTTCCATTGACCCCCATTTAAAAACAGGGCAAATGTATTCCTTAGGAATCCTAAAATCAAGTTTTTATAGTTATAGATTGCAATTAATTAATTTTACCTACCGATCAAAACTTGTACTAGACTCATTGAACCACATTCCAAACGATTTTTGTGCTGATGCAATACATGGTTGATAACCTGCACGACACAGAAAATTCTTAGCCAATTTCCGCATCTCTGTTCTCCAATGCTCTTCATTTTCAGTCTCAGGCCCAAGCTCTTCATATAGAGGAACCAAGAGTGTTGTAGTATATCGCTAAAAAACATAGTTCACTATGTAATGTTTAGTTATATTCATTTTAATTTTTCACGTACCTCAAATTTTGTATGAACTGCAGACATATCGATATACCGGCCGAAATGGTCTATAAATGTAAAAACAGGACTCCAAACAATATGATTGCGCTCATATTTCATGAATAAAGTCATATTAAAAGCCGTTGCAAAACTTAAGTCGCCAGCATAAGCTAGATTCCAGGCGTCGTGTAATAATTTAGCCCTATAAAAGGTTTTTTACATATTTTAAAAATTAAAATGTTTGTGAAAAACGTTTGTATTTTTTAAAGTAATATATAGAACAGGCATGCTCAAAGCCAGAATACGGCGGAGAAGTCGCCAACATTCACAAAGATAAACCCCAATATCAAGAAGGGAATTTGTATAACCTGTACTCGAAGAGTATAGCGGTATATTAGACAGTAAACAGACGGACGGTAAAGAGTGGCAAATTATAATGTAACATTTTTTTTCAATTATCGCTTTCCTTCAACTATTGTTGCTGACAAAGCAACACCAATGTAATGCTTCAGTTTGCCGTCTCTATTCCGAATGTATTTTGTTGTTGTCTTTTCGTTTGCTGTACAGAAAAAAGTTCACTTCGTTGTGAAACGTTCTATTGATCTATTAGAATTTTTTTATGTGTTAAATGTGTGGTACGATTTCTTTTATTTTTATTTATTCGTGCAGATCCATAAAGCAGCTTTGGCCACCCCTGGCATACATGGTCCTTTTCTCTTCTAACTGAGATAAACTTTCCACAGTAGCAAGTTTCATTCTTCGCTTCTGGATCTGTTCGTTCTTTACCGATTCATACATATATTTATAAACTAAAAATGTTTCTCAACTGCATATTCAGTTTGCATATACATTTAAAAAATATGAAACATTTTGTAAAGACAGCTTTACAAATTAGTGAGCTATTGTTGACCTATGACCTATGGCGTATTTATGTACGATATAGCTATGTGATCTAGTCGACTCTGACGAGTGATCTGAATCTGTATGTACATACATGTATATGTATGTATGTATGTATATAAATTAAAGGGGTTGAATTGATTTTGCTTTCATTAATAATAAAATAAAAACAAACCGCTTAGTATTAAAAATATCTTAATTAGTTTGAGGAATATTACGTAGGCTATTATTTATTATACTATAATTTATTATTTCTAGTTTTTAACATGTAGTACTTACCTGGTATACTTTGGTATTGTTGACCTGCCCTTTGCAGTTTGCAAGAAATTTGACAACATGTTCCAATTTCGTTCATCATAGTTGACGGGAAAAGGACCAACTTCTTCTTTATTTATTATAATAAATTGACTTCTATCAGGCAGATTGGCTATATTCATTTGCTTAGTCCTATTCATCCAAACATTTGAAGTACAATTCGATAAGTTAAAATTGTCTTGATGACTAATTATAATTGGAATCCACCATAACATTTTATCCTTGTCGGGTACGTCATGAGGCCTTTCCCTAAGATATACTGTTTGCTTTATTATCGCAGTTCCTTTGTCATAATCTCTATTAACAGTTATAAGCGGTAAGCGATTTTGATTTATCCACGACTTCGCAATGTATGATATATTGAAGCCACTGTGAAGTGTTCCATCCTTTATTGCTTGGTTGGATAGTGCAACCCACAAGTCGTCTCCGATAAAAGTTTTAGATTTATGATTTAAAATAAATTTGCGTAGTCCATTTTGAAATGTGAACTTGCCTAATGTAAAGTTAAGCATTCGAAAAACAAGTTCTGTCTTAAATGATTCTGTTTCTTGTTTCATTCCAGTAATCCTTGAATGAGGATATCTTTTGCTTAGTTCATAGTATAATGAGTAAAGAATTGTCATTGGGTATTTTCCGTTAAACTCCACACCGCCATCTATCTACGTTCATAGATTTTTAATTAAGATCAAAATTAGTATGTTAACTTACCGTCATAACGAATTCTGCTGCTAAAAAACTTGTCAAAGCTTTGTTCACATTTGCCTCACTCCACCATTCGGGAGTAATCCACGAACCAATCCACTGATTTACAAGATCGCGCGCTAACACAAAAAAACCTTTTTTAAAAAGTTCAGTCTCTCTGAAAAAGAATAAATTTGTATCGAATTTACTTGTTCAAAAACATATTACCTTATGGGCAGTATGCCCCAAATTCCTATTGAGTTGACGGTTGGAAGATCGGGAATGGCAAGCACATCAATTTTAGACAATGGAATTGTTAAATTAAAATAATCGTTAATTGTTTTATAGATTAAATATATCTTTTCGTGAATTTCCTAAAAAAAAAAAAAGACAATAACACCTGAACGTTTTTTTTTTATTCGGCTAAGAATAACTTACCTTTGAGTCTGCATCAAATTTGTTACCCCAAATATTTATAGTTGGTGACGATAGATTGTATGGTCTTTGTATGGGAATATCATTCCACCGGTGAAGTTTTGATATTACAAAGCCAAATGTGAATGTAGACATTGGCGGTGTTTTATCAAAATAATCCAACATGTAGTTGCTTAAAATAGGGCTGTCAAATAATTTGTAGTAAACCTTATTATTACTTTTGGCTAAGGGATTAGTGCTGTTAAATCTAGCTGCTGTTAAGTCTCACTATTGAACACTAATTCACAATACGTGGTGAAGAGGCACTAAACTGAGAGAGTACGAGACTGTGCTATTGACGACACGTATATAGACGAAGGATATGCAGCATGCAGCAGCGCATACTCCAGGAATCTCATAACTGGACTTATAAAGAGAAGTCGATCCCCGCATATAGAGGACAGCGGACAATACGACGAGAAAGGCTAAGACGTCAGTGAAGAAGGCACCATTGGCACTTGTCCAATTCCAGTGGGTGTGTAAGGGCAGGCACACAACTGTACGTCCGCACACGCACAGGACTATTGCTTCTTCGAATGTCCACGATTCCAGCAAGATCGGGTAGCTCTAGGAAGGACAATAACTGTGGCAAACCTGGCAGAATGCCTAATGGAGTCGGAAGAAAACTGGGCTGCAATAAGCAACATGGCTGCAGCAATGACCATCAGACTGTGTCGCAAAAAAACAGCACGCAAAGAAAGAAGGTAAAATTCGTAAAAGATTGACGAGCCTTTGGGCATGCCCTATGGAGGAGTCCCTTAGGCATTTCCCCCCGGCGGAGTAATATCTACTTGTAGACAGGCCAGCCGGGATTAGGGAAAGGTGTGTTTGGTTTTAGAGCGGTTAGAGTCCCTCACTCTGGCTTCGGCTGGGTCGGCATGATGCTTTCCTGTAATCACACAACACAAAAAGAAAAGAAAACCGGACCATCTCAGATGACGCTGCGCTAGTCATCGCAGGACTGGTGCCAATAGAAAAGACGGAGAAGACGGTGGCAGAAGTTACCTGGCAGGAAAGTAAGGCAGCGCGTTAGCACAGAAGAGAGCCTAAAGAATGGCAAAAATACCGAGACATCTCCGAAAACGGTCGGTGTTCGTGCTATGCCAGATTTCGAAAAAATTATAAACAGGAGTCATGGTACTGTTAATACTGTCACCACACTGCACTGGTGTGCGCTAATGCCGGAAGACGCTGAGCACGTTATTTTTGTCTGCGGGCGCTTCGACCGCATTAGGCGCGAATTATGGCGAGCCGCTAGAAAGCAGCTTTCACTCAGCAACCTGGCGGAAGCGATGACAGTAGACATCGCGATATGGACGACAAAGATTACTGCCGTCTCAAAGAATAAGCTTCGCTGCTACGAGAGACTTAGAATTAAGACCGTACAGGAGGAACCACCGTCCCTACCAAGCAATGTTTCGTGGCCGCCCCGCAGACTCGGAACTTCCTGCCACTCTCCAAGATTTCCATTTAGTATAGATTTCTCTCTAAGTGTATACCAATTTTCTTTTAAATATATATGTGATATATATGAAAAAAAAAAACAGGACTCGCACCGACAAGGAAACTGAGACCCATTGCGAGAAGGGAGTGTTGCACAAACCATTCAACCTGGATCAGATAGGGTCACCGGCATGGTCTATCAGATGTTTGATCAAAACAAAGTATAATGGGCTAAAGAAAGCTTTGGCACTGCGGAAACAGACGAAACACGTCCACCTGGGCAGAGCGGGAATTAATTAGCAATAGCCCTAGTTGGCCAATTCAGGGCCAGTGTCAAGCTTTGGCATGTACCAAATAGATGGACAAAAGTAAAATTTGTTTTTTTACCAAAGGTATCGGTATATTTGGTATTTTTTCCTAAATGTGTAAGTTTAACGGACTGCTGAGCCTTAGGTCGCTTATCCTGAAAGCAATAGAGAAAATCAAACACTACAGGTTATATTGTATTGGGACAATGCAATAACTGAACCATTAAGTGGCTAGAATGTGCACCATCAAGTGACCCAAAGGACAGCAGCCGAACGCTGTTACGTGCGGCTTCCATTCGCCCAACCCACCGAGGGGACTGCCGCATGCAACGACTCGATAACTGAACCGATCGCGGACATGCAGGAAAAATAAATGTTGGAATAATATTCAAAGAAAATTAGAACTAATCTGACTAAAAGATCTAAGCATACATTCAAAATATCACACAGTTACAATTTCTAAGTAAGTATAAGTAATTTAGGAAAAGCAAAGGAATTAGTAGAATAGTAGAATAGAACATGGTAAGGCAATTATAATTCGAACATAATACTCTAAACGGTTCATGCAAGGAATAATTCGATCTACAAAACGGAAGGAATAACGGTATATAGTTTCTAATGTTTATACTTTGTATGTTGTTTATATTTTTATATTTATTTTGCTCCATGTTTGCGACGCTATAATTCACGAACGACTAAAAGCAAACAACAATTAATCAAACACGTGTTAGCACGTGAAAAGAGCTTACCAAAAAGCTCTAGCGTGAACCGATGCGACGAATACAACTATAACTACGCGCTTGCAAAGACAAACTTGCGGAAATACCGCAAGACTTTTTTGACAATCTTATAATAGAAATCGTGAATTTTATGCTGTTCAACAAGTTATGGCAATCTACGACACGCATGATTAAATTGTGCACAAAAATCACGCCAAATATTTCTTTACGATTAACTGGAGATACTACCTGAGAGTATGTTAATAATGTATTTTCATTAATGAAGTGTGTAAAAAGTAAGGGGCCTAGATAGCTGCCCTGTGATATACCCGAAGTAACCATAACTGGTGAAGAGAGGAAGAATTTGAAGAAAACTCTTTGAGATCTGGAACAGAGATAGCTAAAAAGTCAATCGTTAGCAAGATAAAGCAAGCGTTTTACGTTTGACTGTCAAAAATAGCGTCCCCGAAAGAGAGGACGTGTGGGGAGTACATCACCTTATTAATAATTTCACCATGACCTAACATAGATATAACTCTATAGTTATTTGCGTCAGACTTGCAACTTTTCTTATGGAGCGGATTTAAAAACGATTCCTTCGTGATCGAGGGGACAAGAATGAATAATCAATAGACAGGGATACTAGGTGAAGCATCGGTACCTGACTACACAGCCTCCTCCAAAACCGATGAAAGCACCGGCTAGCGAGCATACATTTAGCACAGGACTGAAAATGTAGTTCGACCTCGGTAACCCTTAAGAGTACGCCTAAACAGAGTAGTTTTCCTGAGAATAGGTGGTTTTGAAAAATGGAGCAAAAAGATCCATAATTTTCTGATCACTATTTACCAAATTATTAAGCAATGAAAGCGAGGATAGTTGCGCGAACATTCTACGCATATTATTTACGAAGCTGTAAAACTGTTTAGGGTCCTGACAAAACCGTATTGTGACGTCCAATATCGTATTGAACGATAGTTCGCGAGGTTCTTCACAATAAAACCAGACTTCTGCTGCAGATGGACACACCGCTGACCGATCGTGCATAGTGTGACCGTTGAGCAAAATCAAACGGGCACACTTTCAGCTGAGCCAATAGAACGCGTTAGTAACACTCTGACGTGCTAGACTCAAGTAAGAGGCAGAACAGCTGTGTATGTCTTTGGGAAATAAAAGCAGCGTCGTTTGAGCAAATCGGGGCAGTCCATGTACATATACTCGACAACTCGGCAGTCCAACTCGGAACAGCCTGGAAACAACAGTCCAATTCTTATAGAGCGGTCCCAGTGCCAGAGGTAGATCCTTTTCCTATCGTTGCCTCGTTGTGTGTATGGCACTTCTGGTACAATCCTTTTTCTCGAAGTGTGACTAACAGCTCTGCAACAAATCTTCGCTGGGATTGTGTATAACAACTCTGCAAAAAATCATCTCCAATATTTGGTGAAACAAGCCGGTTTTTCAGGTCGAATAAAACAAAAAGCCGGTATACAACAATTAACGAGGGAGAACGTTGTGAGCCGCGGCAAAGGCCGCGAATCAACTTTATACCCGGTACTCAGTCAGTATATACATATGTATGTACATATATGTATGAGCTTACGATTTATGTAATTTCTTATATTATATGTTCGCAAAAGGGACGAATTAAATTTTGGCCCAAATGGAAAATATAAAAAAATTAGGTTTAACCCTATGCTAGATTTTTATACCCGGTACCCGAAGAGTATAGGGGTATATTAGATTTGTGGGGATAACGGTTGTGTGTAACGCCCAGAAGGAATCGCTTCCGACCCCATAAAGTATATATTTTCTTGATCAGCATCAATAGCCGAGTCGTTATAGCCATGTCTGTCTGTCCGTCCGTCCGTCCGTCTGTCTGTCCGTCTTCATTAGCGCCTAGATCTCAGAGACTATAAAAGCTAGAGCAACCAAATCGTGTATAATGTCTCGTGTGTTACCACACTACTCCAAGTGTATTTCAAAATTTCGAACCACCCCCTTTCGCCCACACAAAGGACGAAAATCTGTGGCATGCACCATTTTGATAGTACGAGAAAACTAAATAAACAGAATCATAGATGATGTAGCAAAGTATTAAATCTGAATCAGATCGGATTATTAATATAGCCACAATGAAGAAAACCATTTCGAAAGACATCATTTCCTCTCGCTCTCTCTCACACGCGACCCTGTCTGTTTTGCCTGCCAAGCGCTGATTCATTCCCTCTCTCTCTGTCGCAAACACTTGTACGTCTAAAATATGTAGTTATACATGTAGAAATGCAGAAGCTGATGTAAAAATTATATTCAAACAAAAATGAAAACAGATAACTTTTAATATATAACGAGGGGGAACGTTGTGAGCCGCGGCAAAGGCCGCGGCTCTACCTTATACCCGGTATTCAGTCAGTATATATATATGTACATATATGAGCTTGCGATTTATGCAATTTATTATATGTTATTATATGTTACATTTTTGCCAAAAAAAAATATATAGTAGAAAATGAAGTCAAATCATTTTTGGAATATTATACATGTTTCCAATTTTGTTTGCATATGCTTTTTACATCTGCTTCTACATTTCTACATGTATAACTACATATTTGAGACGTACAAGTGTTTGCGACAGAAAGAGAGGGAATGAGTCAGCGCTTGGCAGGCGTTGCGCAGCCACTGAAATTTAATTTGTTCCTTCTGTCCATAATATCAATCCGACCTGATCCAGATTCGGTAATCTGGTAGATATGGTAATTTATCATGATTCTGCGTTTTTGGTTTTCTTTTATCTTAAAAATTGTGGATTCCACAGATTTTCGTCTTTTGTGGGGGCGGAAGGAGGCGTGGCAAAATTTTGAAATGCACTTGAGCTGGTTTGATATCACAGGAGTTTGGATAGAAAGTTTGGTTGCTCTAGCTTTTATACTATCTGAGAACTAGGCGTCAAAATATTCGAATGGGCAAAGCAGATGGGGTCGCGTGTGAGAGAGAGCGAGAGGGAATGATGACTTTCGAAATTGTTTTCATATCGGCTATTGACTCAATAATTAGCCCCACCGGGTCAGAGTATTTGCCTTAGTCGTTTCGATTAATTAGTTGACATGTAATTTTACCTTTACAGCTTAACTGTATATTATTAAACTTTAAACAACAAAATACAAACAAACAAACAAATTCAATCTGGGCCAGTAGAGAACGAAAATGTACACGATTTTGAATTGTCTAAGAGGCCAGCATAGTTTTGATAGAGTTGTTATTCTCGTAAGCGTAATACGGATACTTTTGTGGTGTGCCTTGGACTTCTTGTATCCTCCGTTTCAGCTATGCGCAGCCTTTTTCCCTCTTCTAAGGATTGCCTTTAGAATGCATTCGCAACTTTGTTTTGTTTTCCCGGTCGATATTGCACGTCGTATTGATACTGGTGTAGTTCGAGTGCCTGTCCATGTCCATGCAGCTAAGTTTGAGGCAAATCTGCGATACCACGACGCCATTCCTATTTATTGCCGTAATTCTTTAAGTTTGGTGGCTGGTCGCAGGTCATTCACTGCTACTATTTTGTCAGGGTCGGTATGAATACCTTCTTCACTGACCACGTGGCGTTGGAAGAATGTACACTTTGCTGACAGTAACCCGTACATATGCCTTACGTAGTCGAGAGAAAAGTAGGTTAAGATTGTGTAGATGTTCTACAGTATAGTAGGAAATATCATCCAAGTTGGCGAACGCGAAGAGTTCCATGTCTACGCCGATGGTTGTGTCGAGGGTACGTAAAAAAGTTGCCGAGGCAGAGTGTAACCCGAAGGGCACTTATTTCCAATAATAACCAAAATGATGAACCAAAATTATGTTGGTGATCATCAGCAGCATGGCTTTTAAAAAACGAAAAATAGGAACAAGCGCTTCAACTTCACGACACACGTGTAAGTAAAATGCAGATGCATTTTGTTAAATATGTGAACAATTTTATGTTCCGAAAAACCGCACATTAATTAATGAAAATTAATTAATGATTTACAGATAGTAAATCAGAATTCCACGCATAATCTGCAGTTCCTGTAACAATGATATGATATTAAATATTAACACCTGAAGTTTACAAACCAACATTGTGGGAAAACCCATTGAATCGACAAGATTGTTCCTTTGGATGACAAAGGTAAAAAACTTTAATAAAAAGAATATTATATTTATATGCCTGTTTTGCATCAGTGGTAATACCCGAAATGTTAAGTCATTCACTTTCTCGTGGCATTCCAGTATGTAGTTTATTCTTAGAAACGGGTAGTCGTCCGGAATAGAGCGTTTGGTGAGTTCGCGAAAGTCTACACAGATGCGACATTGACTGTTATTTTACGAACGAGAAGAGAACGATGAGACCTTCAGCTAACAATAATTCTTCTCGATAAATCTCATTATAGCCAGATTCTTTAGGTAATACCGTTGCTCTATAGGTCGACTATCTTCCATGACAATAGTGATTCTGTTAGATATGTTCTCCCTCGGAGATCCTCGAATTTCAGTAATTCCTTATTCAGGAACTCGCGGATATGATGTGCTATGTCTGAGGGACAGAGTTTTATGTTTGGTTTTGACTCATTTTCAGCTGGGATATTAATTTTGGGGTCGGAAATTTGACCGGGTTGTCTGGAAGTATGGTCATGTCGAAGGGGCTGGTTTCGTGGAATATTCGGTAATATGGCCTCTGGTGTTCTCTGTTCCTTGTCTTAGATTCTCGTTCATGGGTTCGTGGCTTTGTAAGTAGCTGGAGGTAGCCCCTGGTTCATCGGTATTGATACAATAGCCTCCAAAATGTAAACGCGTGCTACCGCATTGAATCGTAGTTTCTAAGGCGCCAAAAAAGTCCATTCTTAGGATAACGCTCTCTACCATTTTTGGTAGTACTAGCTACGGTACTACAGCATTAGATGGTTCTAACGTTAATTTTGCCGCATTCCCAACAGAATAAGATTGGGACTATTTCGATAGTTTACCAGCTTCCCGTGTCGTTTTGCTCCTGAATACTTTCAAATTCTACGGCCAATTGCGTAAGTCGGGCTAGATTTCGAAATTCACACGTATAAAGTAGCAATAGAGCAATCATACCGGACGTACATTCACTTCGCTCCTGTAATATCTGCTTTTACTCTGAATTCATACAAAATTAATTACTATAAATCGTGTACATATTAATCCCATTCTAATTGAGCGTTAATTGTGTTAATTACACTAGTCAACACGACATTCGGCAAAAGAATATTTTAAAAATGCTCCAGATGCTAAGCTGAAGCTATAAAGTGCTTGGGACTGATTTATAGCTTCATATGTCAGCTTTTTAGAATTTTAAAGTTCAATACGAGCAGAATTAAGACACTTAAGTTTTGTAAAAAAAGCTCCACGTGTTTATTCGAAAAGTGTATGCGATAATTGAAGACTGAAAT
Organism: Drosophila algonquin; assembly: GCA_035041765.1. Classification (NCBI taxonomy): domain Eukaryota; kingdom Metazoa; phylum Arthropoda; class Insecta; order Diptera; family Drosophilidae; genus Drosophila; species Drosophila algonquin. Next base: position 13,561 of record JAWNKY010003132.1, read on the forward strand.
TTCATCCTTCTGGTCATAATAATGATCCGACCTGATCCAGATTCGACAATCTGGTAGATACGGTTTTCCATATTTATGCATTTTTTCGTTTTCTTTTATAATAAAAATGGTTTTCTTTATTGTGGCTATATTAATGATGCGATCCAGATAAAAATGGTCACGGGGCGAAAATTTGTAATACACTTGTAGTAGTGTAATAACACAGGAGATTGGGTACAAAATTTAGTTGTTCTAGCTCTCATAGTCTCTGATCAAGGCGCTCATAAAGACGGACAGACGGCCGGACGGACAGACACACATGGCTATATCGACTCGGCTATTGATGCTGATCAAGAATATATGAACATATATACTTTATGATCTCGGAAACGCTTCCATCTGGGCGTTACACACACCCACTATTCCCACAAATCTAATATACCCCTGTACTCTTCGAGTACCGGGCATAAAAAAGATTACCTAGATATAAAAAAACTAAACCTAGAAAAAAAAACCATAATTCTTAAAAAAAAATTTAAATCTACAAATCTATCAAAAAAAGTAATTTTGGGCGACAGCGGAAAAAAAAGTTGAATTTTGTCGAGTAGTGTTAGTGTTATCAGTGATTTCGGTGTTTAATGGTTGCTTTAATATAAATTTAAAGTTCCGAAATTGCGATCCAACTTGCTCTAGGAATTTGTTACCGCTATTATCCATTTCGTTTTGTATCCGAGCTCTCTGGTCTCACCGCTCGCGCGCTTAATCTGCCGCATCGCCTATACACGCTTTGGAAAGCATAAGCGCAAGCACTCTTGCTCTCACTCCGTCTGGACTTCAGCACTTCTTCAACTCTTCTCTCGGTGTCTCTGTTTTTACGACTTTCACCGCTTGTTCCCGATGGTTCCCTTTTCTCTGGATAGTTTGCACGTTCCGCTTACCCGATCTCTCATTTCGTTTGCGCTCCCACTCTGCATTTATATATGCGTTTTTTCTCCAGCACAGTGATTCAACTCCTGTCAATAATGGCTTTTGTTTTCAGTGCAAAGAAATGGAAATACGACAATGTTGCACACATAAAATGTGCTGGTGGTGGATATTTTGCTTGGCTAAATGATTTGATATCAAAACATATCGGCTTGACCTGGTCGTGTTTGGCTTTATACGGCAAACTTTAACTAGGTTTCTGTATTTCAGGGAGCAACAAGAAATTTCTGGCCTTGGAATCAGTTCTTGGCCTCAAACTCTTGAGCGAATATCCCAGACCGGAAAATCTGACAATAGCAATTTCTTAAAACCTCAATCTATTGGAACGCCTGCTTCTCACCTGCGTGCTTCGGAATTATTTTTACTCCGATTGATCATGCCTCGTCGTTAGCAGTAAGTCCGCCAACTGTTACTCTGGTGCTTTTCACACCAACCACCGATAAATACTCGAACATCCAAGTATCTAGCATTTGCCAAGATGGCACAGTTTGCATTTACTCATAAGCTGTGGTGTGCATGATTGACAGATAAAAATGAAACTCGAATCTGCATTTAATTTTTAGCAACAGCAGATATTGATTACACTACTCGACAAAATTCAACTTTTTTTTCCGCTGTCGCCAAAAATTACTTTTTCTGATAGATTTTGAGATTTAACATTTTTTAAAGAATTATGGTTTTTTTTCATGGAGTAGTTATTTTTTTAAGAATTTTTAAAAAATTTGGTTTTTTTTTCAGAGGTAGTGCTTCCATTTTTCACATAACTTAAGTTTCCTACAACTGGTTGTATTGAACTTTGCAGTTTTAAAAAGCTGACAGCTGCAGCTATAAATCCGACCCAGACACTTTGTAGCTGCAGCTTAACGTCTGGAAAATATTAAGCTTTCAAATTCAAATTTCATAATTTTTGTCGGTATTTTTTCCCTAATTTTGACTTGTACGAAACTGTTGACTTGTAACAGTTTTTAACGGTAAGATGGCATTTGGAGCAGTGCCAAACGGCATATGAAGTTTTGGTCAAACGGCTGCAGCTTGGCAGTTTATTCATCGATTTTTAAAAGCGATACGTTAAACGACGCATATCTGATGTGTCTATCTAGTCTTTATTTTTTTTAAAGGAATTTTTAAAAAATTTGGTATATTTTTCAGAGGTAGTGCTTCTATTTTTCACATAACTTAAGTTTCCTACAACTGGTTGTATTGAACTTTGCAGTTTTAAAAAGCTGACCAGACCAGGAGTTTAGTGTTTTTTGGAATTAAGTGAATAGGCCTTTGTTAATTTGAGCTAAAACAAATAGAAAGAAAAACTAATTCAAGATCACCAAAACATTCCCAACCGGACTGAAAAAGGTAAAGAAAACGAGAAGGAACGTTGTGAGCCACGGCAAAGGCCGCGGCTCTACTTTATACCCGGTACTCAGTCAATATATATATGAGCTTACGATTTATGCAATTTATTGCATGTTCGCAAAAGGAACGAATTTAATTTTGGCCAAATTGGAAAATTTCAAAAAATTTGCTTCTATTTTTAACACAACTTAAGTTTCTTATAAGTGCTTGTATGGAAATTCTTTGCAGTTCTGAAAAGCTGACAAATGCAGCTATAATTCCGACCCTGACACTTAGTAGCTGCAGCTTAACGTCTGGAAGATATAAAGCTTTCAAATTCAAATTGCATAGTTAAAACAATTTTTAAAGAAAACTAATTCATAAAAAAACCATACTTCTTTAAACATTTTTAAATCTTTAAATCTATCAGAAAAAGTTATTTTGGGCGATAGCAGAAATGTCGTGTTGACTAGTGTTATTCATTAGTTCCTACGTATAAATTCCAACCAGAGTCCAAATATTACCGGCCCTGCCCACTAATTTACTCCCTTAAAAAACTAATTTACCTTTTTTCTTTTCACTACCAGAACGTACGCACCCTGTATGTATGTACATATATGTACATACGTATAGTGCATTTTTTAATTTTTACCCTATTGCTTTTACTGAAACCTGGCTCAACTCTTTGGTCCATGAAGTTCCCATTCATTCATTCATTCAATCTGACAATAGCAATTTCTTAAAACCTCAATCGATTGGAACGCCTGCTTCTCACCTGCGTGCTTCGGAATTATTTTTACTCCGATTGATCATGCCTCGTCGTTAGCAGTAAGTCCGCCAACTGTTACTCTGGTGCTTTTCACACCAACCACCGATAAATACTCGAACATCCAAGTATCTAACATTTGCCAAGATGGCACAGTTTGCATTTACTCATAAGCTGTGGTGTGCATGATTGACAGATAAAAATGAAACTCGAATCTGCATTTAATTTTTAGCAACAGCAGATATTGATTACACTACTCGACAAAATTCAACTTTTTTTTCCGCTGTCGCCAAAAATTACTTTTTCTGATAGATTTTGAGATTTAACATTTTTTAAAGAATTATGGTTTTTTTTTCATGGAGTAGTTATTTTTTTAAGAATTTTTAAAAAATTTGGTATTTTTTTCAGAGGTAGTGCTTCCATTTTTCACATAACTTAAGTTTCCTACAACTGGTTGTATTGAACTTTGCAGTTTTAAAAAGCTGACAGCTGCAGCTATAAATCCGACCCAGACACTTTGTAGCTGCAGCTTAACGTCTGGAAAATATTAAGCTTTCAAATTCAAATTTCATAATTTTTTTCGATATTTTTTCCCGAAATTTTGACTTGTACGAAACTGTTGACTTGTAACAGTTTTTAACGGTAAAATGGCATTTGGAGCAGTGCCAAACGGCATATGAAGTTTTGGTCAAACGGCTGCAGCTTGGCAGTTTATTCATCGATTTTTAAAAGCGATACGTTTAACGACGCATATCTTATGTGTCTATCTAGTCTTTATTTTTTTTAAAGGAATTTTTAAAAAATTTGGTATATTTTTCAGAGGTAGTGCTTCTATTTTTCACATAACTTAAGTTTCCTACAACTGGTTGTATTGAACTTTGCAGTTTTAAAAAGCTGACAGCTGCAGCTATAAATCCGATCCAGACACTTTGTAGCTGCAACTTAACGTCTGGAAAATATTAAGCTTTCAAATTTCATAATTTTTTTCGGTATTTTTTCCCGAAATTTTGACTTGTACGAAACTGTTGACTTGTAACAGTTTTTAACGGTAAGATGGCATTTGGAGCAGTGCCAAACGGCATATGAAGTTTTGGTCAAACGGCTGCAGCTTGGCAGTTTATTCATCGATTTTTAAAAGCGATACGTTAAACGACGCATATCTGATGTGTCTATCTAGTCTTTATTTTTTTTAAAGGAATTTTTAAAAAATTTGGTATATTTTTCAGAGGTAGTGCTTCTATTTTTCACATAACTTAAGTTTCCTACAACTGGTTGTATTGAACTTTGCAGTTTTAAAAAGCTGACCAGACCAGGAGTTTAGTGTTTTTTGGAATTAAGTGAATAGGCCTTTGTTAATTTGAGCTAAAACAAATAGAAAGAAAAACTAATTCAAGATCACCAAAACATTCCCAACCGGACTGAAAAAGGTAAAGAAAACGAGAAGGAACGTTGTGAGCCACGGCAAAGGCCGCGGCTCTACTTTATACCCGGTACTCAGTCAATATATATATGAGCTTACGATTTATGTAATTTATTGCATGTTCGCAAAAGGAACGAATTTAATTTTGGCCAAATTGGAAAATTTCAAAAAATTTGCTTCTATTTTTAACACAACTTAAGTTTCTTATAAGTGCTTGTATGGAAATTCTTTGCAGTTCTGAAAAGCTGACAAATGCAGCTATAATTCCGACCCTGACACTTAGTAGCTGCAGCTTAACGTCTGGAAGATATAAAGCTTTCAAATTCAAATTGCATAGTTAAAAAAATTTTTAAAGAAAACTAATTCATAAAAAAACCATACTTCTTTAAACATTTTTAAATCTTTAAATCTATCAGAAAAAGTTATTTTGGGCGATAGCAGAAATGTCGTGTTGACTAGTGTTATTCATTAGTTCCTACGTATAAATTCCAACCAGAGTCCAAATATTACCGGCCCTGCCCACTAATTTAATCCCTTAAAAAACTAATTTACCTTTTTTCTTTTCACTACCAGAACGTACGCACCCTGTATGTATGTACATATATGTACATACGTATAGTGCATTTTTTAATTTTTACCCTATTGCTTTTACTGAAACCTGGCTCAACTATTTGGTCCATGAAGTTCCCATTCAGCAATATCCAGGGGATAATGCAAAGGTTTACTTAAACCACCTTTCTGCAATCCATTCTGTTGTGTCTGCTTTAGGTTGTTCCACATTTTCCACATCTTTTACGGCTGCCCTTGTTGCTTTGCACAATACTACTCCATTCGTTCTCAATTCCTATTTGTCAATAGTCTGTGTTATAATCAATAACTTTTCCATTATAGTAGAAGCATCCGTAGCAAACCTAACAAATTATTTTCTTTTGCCAGTTCCAAGCGTAAGTCATAAGCATTAGCATTTCCTCCATCGATTAATTATCATAACAAAACAGAATCTTCTGCTGTTGGCAATGCACATCTTTTCGACACCTTTTTGAAGTCAACATTCTTCCTTCATATATACAGCTCATCTACCATCTACCACATTTTGAAGAAGGCATTGATCTAAAAAGCTTGAAATCGTTGAACATTTCTGTTTTTACTAAGCTGTATTTTTAAACATTGTGCCCAGTCTCTTTGCCTACTCTTGACCTTTCTTTTCAACCTATCTTTGGAACCTATTATCGAAATATTGAAAGGCTTTCCTAAGCTCCTTGAGTTACTGATCACATGGCAATTACAAATTCTTTGCTCAAGCTTAATAACTCCGTCAGAGCACTTTATATAACCGGTACTCGACGAGTATAGGGGTATATTAGATTTGTGGTGAAGGTGGATGTGTGTAACGCCCAAAAGAAAGCGTTTCCGACCAAATAAAGTATATATATATTTGATCAGCATCAATAGCCGAGTCAATATAGCCATGTCCGTCTGTCCGACCGTCTGTCCTTCTTCATTAGCGCCTATATCTCAGAGACTATAAAAGCTAGAGCAACCAAATTTTGTATCCAGACTCCTGTGTTATGACACTTCTCCAAGTGTATTTCAAAATTTCGCCCCACTCCCTTCCGCCTGGAGAAAGAACGAAAGTCTATGGCATACACAATTTTGAAGATAAGATAAAACAAAAAACGCAGAATCATAGATGATGACCATTTCTATCAGATTGTTGAATCTGGATCAGATCGCATCATGAATCTAGCCACAATGAAGAAAACCATTTCCAAAGTCATCGTTCCCTCTCGCTCTCTCTCACACGCGAACCCCTCTGCTTTGACCATTTGTCTTTTTTGACGCCTTGTTCTCATATACTATAAGAGCTAGAGCAACCAAACTTTTTATCTAAGCTCCTGTGATATTACTTCAATACAAGTGTATTTCAAAATTTTAAGACGCCCCCTTCCGTCCCCACAAAAAACGAAAATCTGTGGAATCCAAAATTTTTAAGGTACGAGAAAACCAAAATAACAGAATCATGGAAAGTGACTGTGTCTAACAGATTGCCGAATCTGGATCAGGTAAGTTCATTATTATGGACAGTGTTCGGCTTAGCGCCGCCCCACGGCAGCATAAAGAGCGCATCTCTCTTAGTTATTTGTTGCTTGCTGTCGCTCTGCACTCTCTATCGCAACATCGCCCTTTCTTCGTCGTTCGTCGTCCAACAAGAGCTGCGTAGGAGGCACATCTTCGGAGCAGCTCTCACTCAAAATTTGATCATCGTCGTGCGCAAACCAACTTTTCGTATCGTATTTTCTTTCGCTAAGAAACCAAATTGAACATAAACATATACACAATATACACACATACATTGAATCCAAACCCTTTGCTTTTTAATTAAATTTCGCATATACGCTGCTGAGGAAGCTCGGTGCTTGGTGCTTGGTGACCCCGACGTGATAAACAATTACATCAATATAAACAAAAGACAATTATATCGTTCCCTAATTTGCATAAAACACAGTTGTTCGGTTAGGCGGTTGTGCAAAAACAGTAACGGTTCTCGCGTCATCCGCTTTACCTTCTGCTTGCTGTTGTTTCGTTTCGTTTTTGGTGCACTCAGTGTGTTTGATATTGTTGGTTTTTTTTTTGGCAAATTGCGAGCTCTCGCTGCTGGTCTGTGCCCGTGTGTTCGAGCGCTGCGATCGATTTGAAGTTTCGTTAAAACTGTTTGAGGTTATTCACCGGCTATTGACCTCTGTGTTTGCCGTATCAAATACAAGAAATGGCTTCTGATAGCACACCCTCCCCTAACACTCTCAATTCCCCAGTGTCCCTCAATGCAGACCTTTCTTACTACAAGCGTAAGGTTCAAGCTATGCTAATTGCAGCACGGAGAGTTGAAAATGCCGTCGGCAAAGAGAAGATTGGGGAGCTCAAGGAGGAGGAATTGAACGTCCGCTTAAAGTCTGTATTGGATCTTGTCGTGTCGTTCAATGAGCATCATGATGCTCTGGAAAGAATCGATCTTGATGAGATTGGTAGTCCATTAAGAGAAGAGTTTGACGAGTGCGTGGTTATGCTGGAGATCAGAATTAAGCATGATTTGAACAAGCGGCAGCCCACAATGCTCCATTGCTCAACAATGCGGACGGACCATGTTTCAGAAGCCCCGGCTACGGTTATAATGCAGCATCGGCATCGCCTACCGGAGTTAAAGCTTTCAGAATTCAGTGGGGGCTACTCACAGTACTCCGCCTTTTGGAGCATGTTTTCCTCGATAATCGACAATGAGCAATAAAAGGACCGGCTCTAGACACGATCTCGTCGTTGGAATTTTGCCACTCCAGCTATCCCATCACTTTGGATTTGCTGAACAGACATTTTAATAATAAACGGTTAATTTTTCAGGCACACGTCAATGACATTCTGGGTGTGCAGCGCGTTGAGGAGTCGTCTGTGTCTCAACTTCGGTATACCGCAATTATACCGCAATTGGCAATCTGCGAGCCTTAAAAAGTATTGGGACAAAGGAACAGATTGCACAGCCTGCTGCAGAGGGTAGACAGTGCCACACAAGCCAAGTGGGAAGACACTCCATCACTGGATAGTATACCCACAGCCGAGCAATTCGCCGAGTTTCTAGAGCAAAGATGTCAGAAGTTGGAGAATCAGGAGCACACTAGGGCAATGTATGCGCCCGGCATTCAGGTGGGAAAGAAAAAAAAAACATTTAACAACAGTAAGAGTTCTTTCGTAGCGACTGAATCGGTTGCTCTTGACTGTGTATTTTGCAATACTACTGGCCATAGTATTTATACCTGCACCTTGTTTTTAAATCTCTCGCCTTCACTGCGCCTACTAGAAGTGAGGAAACTCAGTCTTTGTATGAATTGCCTGAAGCCCGGCCATCAAATTCGCACCTCGCAATCGGAGTCTGCTGTCTCATCGTCACCGCATCCTTAAGCCCATTCACAGGCCTCAGCCACCGCCCTGATAGCTCACAATTCTTGCATAGATGTCGTACTCTTAGCCACTGCAGTGGTTTTGTTGAAGGATCGCGCTGGATCTCTCGTGCCATGTCGGGCACTCTTGGATTCCGGGTCACAAATGCACCTAATAACATCTAGTCTCGCTCAGCAGCTTAGACTAAAGAAGACCATGTCATCGGCCGCAGTATCGGGTCTTGGGGACTCTAGTTTCGCACCGGAGGGCTACACAGTGTGCCTCAATTTGCAGTCGCAAGCCTCTGACTACAGTACCAGTTTCGTCGCATTGGTAGCACCCACAATCATCGAGCAGCAGCCTAGCTTTTCAGTAGACGTTTCCGACTGGAAAATTCCGCAGAACATCCCACTGGCGGATCCGCAGTTCTTCAGGTCGCAGCGTATTGACCTCCTCATTGGGGCTAGTCTCTTCTTTGACCTTCTGTGCGTTGTCCAAATCAAATTGGCAACAGGCTTGCCATCGCTTCAGAAGACTCGCCTTGGATGGGTGTTTTCAGGAAGTGGCCAGCAACCTCGTAAGACAGCCTTGTTGGGGTCTCGGTGCTCATCCGACACAGGTCATGAGTCTCTCGATCAAGTGGAAATGCTGCTGAGGCGGTTTTGGGAGATAGAAAGTTCCACTGAAGTTTCGGTGACGGTCAAGCAGGAGGATATTGATTGTGAGGAGCACTTCAAAGCTAATTTCTCGCGCTTGTCATATGGAGAGTTCGCTGTGAAGTTGCCCATCAAAAGATGTTTGGATATCTTGGGTGATTCGTATATGCAAGCATATCGCCGGTTCCTCAAGTTGGAGCGGAAACTTGGGCGTCGGCCGCAGCTAAACCCTCAGTACTCCTCTTTCATCCGCGAGTACCAAGAACGTAACCACATGTCGTTGGTAGAATCAGAACTGTTCAGTCGCTGTCGATATTTTTTCCCACATCATTGCGTGCTTAAGGAAGACAGCACAACTACCAAACTGCGGGTTGTGTTCGATGGATCTGCAACAACTTCAACGGGGTTTTCTTTAAACGAGGTTCTAATGGCTGGGCCTACTATCCAACCAAAGCTTCTACATACATTACTGCGTTTCCGTACGTTCCCAATTGCGCTGACTGGGGACATCTGCAAGATATACAGGTGTGTCCGGGTAACTGATCCAGATAATTACCTCCTTCTTATGGAGAGATTCGCCTCAGGAAAATGCCAAGCCATCTTCCTATCTAGCAATTCGTGCGATGCTCCAATTGGCCGAAGAAGAAAAATCGTCATTCCCTATTGGGAGATGAAGCAGACATCCCAGTTGCTGGCTCGGGGAAACTTCCCAATTCGGAAATGGTGCTCCAACGTTCCTGCCGTGCTTGAAGGAGTTCCTGACAACGATAAAGAAACGCTGCTGAGTTTCGACGATGGCACCGATTTGAAAAAGGCCCTTGGATTGGTTTGGGAGCCTGCATCCGATGAATTTCTTAGTACTTTCTTTTCGTAGTACCCGCACAGTTGTCTTCAAAGCCGACAAAGCGCTCTATTTTGTCAACTATCGCTCGTTTTTATGATCCCCTTGGATTGATTGGGCCTGTCATTGCAAAGGCAAAGAACTTCCTTCAGCTGGTGTGGAAGAAGCGGCTCCAATGGGATGAGAGTCTACCCGAGTCTCTTTCGTCAGCGTGGATCACTTTCTGCGAGAACTTGTCTGCCCCTCAGCGTTTTAGATTTCCTCGCCTCGCATTGTGTCCCAGGTCAAAGGTTGAGGTTCATGGTTTTTGTGATGCTAGTCTAAACGCGTATGGCGCATGTATTTATATCGTCTCAAGGACCAAGAATGGCGCATACGTGCAACTTTTCTGTGCGAAGTCTCGTGTCGCCCCTTTCAAGGTATTGACGGTGCCCAAGTTGGAGTTATGTGGCGCTGACCTACTTTCTCAATTGATCAGTGAGATACACCAACTTTAATTATTTACTGGAAGCTTCTAGTGCTGGTCCGACTCCACAACTGCCTTGTCGTGGATTCGCAATGACCCATCAAGTTTTAACGTCTTCGTTGCAAATCGGGTTTCGGTCATTCAGGAGCGGACTGCTCAGATGGAATGGTGCTACGTTCCAACCGCTCAGAACCCTGCGGATATCTTATCCAGAGGCGCTCTGCCATCGGAACTTTTGTAATCACATCTTTGGTCCCAGGGGCCACTCTTTCTTCGAGATGAGAGACCGATGTGGCCATCGTCATCTACACAAGACCTGCCGATACTGGAGCTTCGCAAGAAAGTCCTCATTGCAGTTTGCCCATTCGTAGACCTCTCTGATGGCCGGAAATTTACCAATTCCTTCGGAAAGTTTCAGCGCACGTTTGCATACGTATTCAAATTTGTGAGGCTGGTACACGGTTACTCATTCGTTCAATACAGAGAGTGCAGTTATGGACTGACTACAAGGCTTTGCGGGATGGAGAGCAGGTGCAGCCGTCGAGCTCTATTTCGTCGCTCGCACCATTTCTGGATGAACATGGACTATTACGCGTCGGTGGACGGTTGGCGATTTCATCACTTGATTTCAACGCGCGGCATCCAGTTATTCTTCCAAGGCGTCATCCCGTCACTTCAGCGGTAATTGTGCATTTTCATGAGCGGAACTTGCACGCTGGACCACGATCATTAATCGCACTAATTTGTCATGAGTATTGGCCAATTGGAGGGCGCAAGACGGTGGCAAATGTCGTAAATCGCTGCACAAGATTTTTTAAAGCCAAGCCGCGCTTACTTCAGCATATCATGGCTGACCTGCCAAAGGAGAGTGTGAATGCAACTTGCTCCTTTGCTGTTACAGGCGTGGATTTTTGTGGTCCATTCTTTTACAAGAGTGAGGTGCGGACCAGACCACCCATCAAATGCTACATTTGCGTATTTATTTGTTTTGCCACCAAGGCCGTGCACGTGGAGCTTGTGCAGGATTTGTCAACGCCAGCGTTCATTAGCGCGCTCAAGCGGTTCATGTGTACTCGTGGTCAGTACTACTCCAACTTCGTTGGAGCTAAGAACGAGTTGGCAGAGCTGAAGAAGCTGTTCCTCTCCGAAAAGCACCAGAATTCTGTTCAGGAGTTTTGCGTCGCAGATCACATCGACTGGCGCTTTATTCCCCCTCGGTCTCCCCACTTTGGCTCTGGCGGTGAAGAGAGCCAAGCATCACTTCTACCGTTCCGCCTCCAGTTCCGTACTTTGCTTCGATAACCTGAGAATCCTCGTATGCCATATAACTGCTATAGTCAACTCAAGAACATTGCTTCCCATTTCAGAGCATCCCGACGACTTGGACGTGCTAACACCTGAGCATTTCTTGAGTACGGCGCCGATCCTTATGTTTGCAGAGCCAGATGTAACCAGACTAAACTTCAATCGTCTTGATCGCTGGCATCAGGTCAACTTTCTGCAGCAGACGTTTTGGTCCCGCTGGTGAGAGGAGTACCTCACCCTTCTTCAGGAGAGAGCTAAGTGGAGAACTGGCCAGCATAGTCTCAGCGTCGGCGACGTAGTGCTCGTAAGGAACGAGAACCTGCCTACCCTCAAGTGGCCATTGCGAAGGTTGACTAAGTAGCTGAGCTCAAAACGGCTACTGGGATTGCCACAAGGGCCGTTGCGAAACTGTGTATGCTGCCAAAGAATGATGTCGAAGACCCGTACTCTTCAACGGGGGCAGTATGTTCGGCTTAGCGCCGGCCCACGGCAGCATAAAGAGCTCATCTCTCTTAGTTATTTGTTGCTTGCTGTCGCTCCGCACTCTCTATCGCAACATCGCCCTTTCTCCGTCGTTCGTCGTCCAACAAGAGCTACGTAGGAGGCACATCTTCGGAGCAGCTCTCACTCAAAATTTGATCATCGTCGTGTGCAAACCAACTTTTCGTATCGTATTTTCTTTCGCTAAAAAACCAAATTGAACATAAGCATATACACAATATACACACATACATTGAATCCAAACCCTTTGTTTTTTAATTAAATTTCGCATATACGCTGCTGAAGAAGCTCAGTAGCTCAACAGACAGAAAGAACAAATTTAATTTCAAGCGCTTACTCATTCCCTCTCTCTTTCTCGCATACACTTTTTGCATAGACACGAACCGTATTTATATAAAGACGAATATGTAGATGCAAAATGTAGAGAAGAGAGATGAAAATAACATATGTAAACCAATATGAAAAGAGATAAAATGTAATATACATATAAAAATTTGCAGAAAGCGTAAGGGGGGAAGAACAGCGGGAAGCATAAGGGGAAGATTACACCTCAGACGCAGAACGAGGCGAGCGCCAAGGCAACACCAAAACCCACTGAACAGAAGACATCGGTGGATTAATCTGCATCACTCGAGTGTACCATCGGCGGACCTGCTGCAGTTTATGGACGAGAAGATATCCGTAGAACATCCGTAAGTCAAGTGTGAAAGGAGGGTAACGACATCGTTCTATGTTGTGATGCCAAGGCCCATTACTTCCTCTGAGCAAGTATGCGCACGATCTCTAGGGGAGATTCGTTGTTCAAGTACATCCTGTCCACAAATCTTCTTGTGTGCAGTGGTTAAAGATATATTGCTGGCTTCGAACAGCGGCTCCCTTGCCATTGAGGATTGGCACGTGTCCTGTTTATGCTCCTTTTCAGACCACTACAGGATACTCAACAATATAAAATGGGAAAAAGAGAAGTTCAATTCCTAGCAAAATACCAAGCGAACCGACTGGACCCGATTCTCCAAAACCGTTAGTAAGACGCTGCCCGACCCCCACGAAAAGGACAACCTCCACACGGGTCAACTGGAGGAAGCTGCACAGAAAGTAACCAAGGCTCTACAGAAGGCGGTTCTCGAATCCTGTTCTATTAGCCGACCGTCAAAATCTAATCCCAACTCGTGGTGGACACAGGAGTTGAGCGAAGTTAGAAAGGAAATGAAGAAGCTATTCAACAAAGCCAAAAATTCTTTGTTTTTGTTTTAGAACGTTGATATGCAATGACTGGACCACGAAGTGTCCCAAGCGGCACCAGCATAAGATGCAGCCACATAACGCGCGACTCGTGAACGGAACCGATCGCGGACGTGCAGGATAAATTAGTGTTAGACTAGTGTTTGAGAAAAAGTATAACCAATCTGACTAAAAGAACTAAGCAATTCTAATTGCGAGAAAGATATGAGAGTATCAGTAATTTGGGAAATGGAAGGTAGTAGTAGTAGCTATTATATGGTAGAGATAATTATAAACCGAGCATAAGACCCTAAACTGTTGACGCAAGGTATAATTCGATCTACGAGGCGGAAGGAACAAAGGTATGTAGTTTTTAGCGTTTCTAATCGGAATCGTGAAGTTTATGTGGCTGAACAAGTCAGTGAAGTCTAAGCCACCCTTGATCAAGTTATGCACAAAAATCACACCTAGCACTTTCCCACGATTAGCTAAGGTTGGAAGGTTTATTAAGAGCGATTTATTGGGGTAAGACGGCAATCTCCATCTTAGTTGATTCCGCGCAGAGCAAAAAAGTAAAAAAAATGTCTGGTCTGATTCTATACGTTGCTGTGTACTTTGTACTGAGGGCACCATAGTTGTATTGTATAATCGGACAAACTATAGAGATTTAAAAAGCCTCTGTTTTTTTGGGACCGTCAAATTCCTTTGACCACCTTTTTATAAACCCAAGCACACCCATGGCCTTATCTACCATGTTGGTAAAGTGTTCTGAAACTTCAACTTGGGATTTAATAGAACACCAAGATCATCTACCCAGGTAAATTTCTCAAGAAAACCACCACATAGGGTATAAGGAGCCAAAAAGGCATTGAAGCGATTAAAAGTCATCACTTTACATTTCGAAGCATTAGGTTTTGATAAAAAATGGCATAACACCATGACTGAAACCTATCGAGATTGGATTGCAACCTGGATTCAACTGAAGTGTCCTTATTCTTTAGGACGTTGATATGCAATGACTGCACCATCAAGTGGCCCAAGCGACACCACCAGCCGATGGCTGTTACGCGCGGATCCCAGGCAAGAAAGCAGCCCACCTCCCGCCCAACGCGCGACTCGTTAACCGAACCGATCGCGGACATGCAGGAAAGATAGGAGTTAGACTAGTGTTCGATTAAAAGTATAACTAATCTAACTAAAGAAATTAAGTAATTACTAATTACGGAAAAGATGTAAGAGTATCAGTAATTTAAGACTAGGAAGGGAGTTAGTGGTAGATATAATATGGTAGAGGGAATTATAGTCTGAGCATAGGACCCTAAACTGTTCATGCACGGAATAATTCGATCTACAAAGCGGAAGAAACAACGGTGTATAATTCCTAGTGTTTCTAATAGGGATCGTGAAGTTTATGCGGCTCAACAGGTCAGGGCTATCTACGTCACCCTTGATCAAGTTGTGCACAAAAATCACACCAAGCATTTTAAAACGATTAGCCAAGGTTGGAAGGTTTATTAAAAGTAATCTATTAGAGTTAGACGGCAGTCTAACAGTTGCATCCCAGTTGAGGCCGCGAAGAGCAAAATGTAAAAAGTTTTTCTGAACTGATTCTATACGGTCCTGATGTACGTTGTATTGAGGGCACCATACACAAGAGCCGTATTCTAAAATCGGACGAACCAGAGAGGTGTAGAGAGTCTTTGTTATATAGGGGTCGTCAAATTCCTTTGACCACCTCTTTATAAACCCAAGCACGCCCATGGCCTTATTCACCATGGTGGAAATGTGTTCTGAAAACTTTAACTTGGGATCTAATAGAATACCAAGATCATCAACCCGGGTAATTCTCTCAAGAGAACCACCACAAAGGGTGTAATAGCCTATTCACACTGAGCACCGTTTACCGTCTATTTTCTAGACGGTGCGAAAGGTTTTGCCGTTCCGAAAATTTCCCAGTTAGTTCCACCGTCTATTTTGAATGTTCCTAAACCGCAGGTTTCTATGCGATATTTAGCCGATGGTTTTCAAATGCGACTCTGGAAAATTGGCATTCACAACGAAAAAATGGAATTCATGGAATTTTCCTTCAATATTGTCGACGCTTCGATCTGTTGTAAAGGCTCGAACTAAGATATATTGTCGAATAGTTGTAATTTTCTGGAGATCCGATGTTCACATACGCAAAACTATACCTGAAGTAAATTGAAATGGAATAAATTTGGAAGACTATGCTGGTCGAAGCTCCCAACTATAGTTTATTGCGCTATTGTGCTTATTAAACATATTGTGCAGTATGCAACAGCACACTATTATTCCGCTGTAATCGCTATCTTTATCCTTTTCGCCCAACAACATGATTAGTTGTTGCAAGAAAATATTTTGCTGTTGAACCATAGTTAAAATAATTGCAAAATCTTCCATATCCATTTTTTTCCAAACAAAAATAAAAAAATCTTCCGCTCAAAAACTCAGTTTTTGTTATTGTCATCAGCTGTTAGACGGTCAGCGGTAGACGGTGCCAGTGTGAATCGGAGTTTCACCGTCTGTCAAAAATCCCAACGTTCCCCTTTGACGGACTCAGTGTGCAGAGGGTATAAGGAACCAGAAAGGCGCTGGAGCGATGAAAAGTCATTACTTTACATTTTGAAGCATTTAGGTTTAATAAATTTGCACAACACCAAGACTGAAATCTATCGAGATCGGATTGCAACCTGGATTGGAAAGAAATATCCATATACTGGACACAGAGCTTAACATCATCCGCATACATAAGTACTCGAGAGTATGCCCTGTGGTACACCCGAAGTCACCATAACTGGAGAGGACAGGGAGTTTTTGAAAAGGACTCTTTGAGACCCAGAACAAAGGAAGCTAGAGATCCATCTCAGGAGATTGGGCGGGAACCCTAGAAGATCGAGCTTTTGTGCAAGGAGGGAATGGTTTACAGAATCGAACGCTTTACGTAAATCGGTGTAAACAACATCCGTCTGCAAATTACCTTGAAAGCCTTTTATTATAAAGGAGGTAAGCTCCAATAAATTTGTAGTGGTTGATCTCCGCCTCATAAATCCATGTTGTGATGGAGATATAAGTGATCTGCATAGGTGCTGCAGGTGCGGAGTTAAAATTTTCTCAAACACTTTAGGAATAGCGGATAACTTAGATATACCTCTATAGTTCATTGCGTCAGACTTGCTACCTTTCTTATAGAGAGGAATTATAAAAGACTCCTTCCATATCGGGGGAAAGCATGAAGAATTTATAGATAGGTTGAACAGTTTAAGCAACGGCCCACACAGAGACTCGGCACAGTACCTGAGTACGCAGCCGGGAACTCCGTCCGGACCCGGTGAGAACACCGGCTTTACTGTTCGTAGATCATGAAGCAACGAGCTTTCATTTAGCAAAGGACTGAAAATGCCGTTCGACTTCGGTAAACCGTATGGATACGGCTGACCAGAGTAAACGTCCTGCGAATAGGTAGTTTGGAAAAAACGTGCAAAAAGATCGGCAATTGCCTGATCATTATCTGCCGACGTATTAAGGAAGGATAGCAAGGATGGGTATGCGGACGTTCTATGCTTACTGTTTACGAAGTTGTAGAACTGTTTGGGGTCCTTAGAAAAACGTATCCTGCATCGAGATAGGTAATTCTGATAGCATTGAGCGTTAAGAACTGAAAACTTTGACCGAGCTATTACATAATGAGAAAGAGAAAAAGAGCGAACTTCTTGAAATTTTTTATAAAGTCTTGATTTTAAGTTTTTTAGATGAGATAGCTCCTTGGTAAAGCAAGGGGGTTTTCTTGATCTAATCGGACAGGAAAATGGGACACAAGAGACAAAAAGTGAGTCCAGTTCATCATAGAAAATGTTTGTGCCTGTCGTAACATCACTGCACAAATATAAAGCGGACCAATCAAAATCCCTAATGAGGTTATTAAGCTTCGTAAACTCGGCTTTACGGAAGCAGCGGACACATTGGGGTAGTCTACCCGACCGATCCAGTACAGTTCGTCCTAGGTCGAGTGACACTTCGAAAGTAGGATGGTAGGCATCTTCAGGTATAGAGAGCGGGGGGACTCGAGTTAACAACGCTAAGGTCGGATCCGTTACAAAGCACAGATCAAGAAATCGACCCAAGGAATTTTTAACATGGTTAACTTGAGACAGAGACAGGTCAATCAAGCCGTCAACAAAGTCATGACGTGCCATGGGTACCAGGCTATTAGACTCATTTGCCGAAGACCAAACAATTCCTGGCAAGTTGAAGTCACCAAGAACTATCATATGATCTTTGTCAGATAGCGAGGAAGAGATAGCGGTTAAGGCGGACAAATGCTGCTCGTAAATTGCGATATCCGAAGACGGTGGAATATACGAACAAGTTATGAAAATTGAGAAAGCGGGAAGAATCAGTCTTACACACAGAAATTCCAGTTCCTGCTGGATCTGGACTGTGAAAAGTTCCGACGTGAAGTTTGAGTCCACAGCAATCAGAACCCCACCTGCACGTCGAGACGAGCGATCCTTTCTATAAGTTGTGTAACGACCTGCCAAAACTTCGGAACTAAGAATGTCCGGCTTTAACCAGGTTTCGGTAAACACAATAACGTGGGATGCAAATGCGACACTATCCAGGAAAAAAATGCTGAGCTTACTACGCAAGCCTCGAACATTCTGATAGGTCACTAAAAGAGAGTTTGTTAGTTTTTTGGACGGGTGGAGGTAGAGCGGGAAGATCACGAAGGAGCACTGGTCTGATTAGTTTTCAAAGTTATTGGGGGCCTAGTCTTCTTCTTTGCCTTAAACTCCTTCACCACCAAATGCTCCGGCCAAAATTTGGCAGAACAGATGGTGTTAAAGTGAGTTTGGGAGACACTTATTTTAAAAGAAGCTATCTCCCTGGCATAAGAAAAGTTGAACTTTTCCACCTTGAAATCAACGGCTTGTATGCGGCTTTGGATATAAGCCGTCACATCTTTAATTGTGGAGTCAGGGGCAAGTTGTGAGACAAAAACTTGTCTCTTTGGTGGGATCCCGACCAATCTTGGCACCACAGGCCTATCACCTGTGATGGTAATACCCAGTGGTCTGGGACGTATATTGACTGGTGGGGTCGGAATTGCGGGGACAGCTAATGAATTTGACACTGCGGACACGGACGCTACAGACGGTCTTGGCTGCATGCTCTCCGACGCGATAAATTCGGCTACCGAATTTTCATCACCAGCAGCTGTCGTTGCCTTTGGAGTGGCGAACAATATCAACTGCTGCACTATTGGGGTGGTCGGAGTCAGCTTGTCAGAATCGGCCGGTCGAGGGGCAGTCGGCACATGCAGATCCCGCGGAGTGACCTTTTTGTGCCTAGGAGACTCAGTCAGTAGTTTAAAACCACTAAACTGAGACTCCATGGCTAAGAGCCGATCGTACTGCCCACGGTAAGCTCCCTGAAGCCCTTCCGGGTCTGCCTCATAAATACTGCCATTTCCTTCTCAACCAGACGGCATGCCTCACAACTATAATGCAGGCCATTCCTTTTGGAGATGGCATCACCCACGAGACCGGAAAACCCGGCGCATTTAGCGTGCACTATGCTATCGCAGATCCAGCAGGGGATACTCGGCTGGTCATGGAGTTATCTGCTTCTTGCAGGGTTTTTTTTCTACAGAACATATTTACTAAAATATAAAAATTATTTTTTTTTCTTCAAAAAAACTGATATCAGACCAGTGTGCCAGATAAACGCCAAAAGAGGAATCAGTAAGAGTGAGAGCGGTTACAGCTGCTACAATTGAGAGAGAGAGAGAGAGAGCGCTACTGTACAGAAAGTATCGAAAGCGAGAGAGAAAGAACAGTTATGTTAGTTTGTGTAATAGGGAGAGAGTGATAAAACAATAGATCAACTAGGTGAGAGCGGCAGATTTTGATTTTGTGTGTACTTACGAAAAGAAACAACAAAACATATTGACTACCGGACACAGGAAAATAATTAAATTATGTCTAAAAACACAATTAAAGGGCGTCTATGTCTAAAAACATAATTAAACAATTATAGAGTAGGGGGCCTAGATGGCTGCTCTGTGGTACGCTTTAAGTAACCATTATTGGTGAAGATAGGACGTTATTGAAAATAACTCTTTGAGACCTGAAGCAAAGGTAGCTAGAGATCCATCTCAGGAAATTGAGCGGGAAACCTAGAAGGGTTCAAGTTCTTGTGCTAGAAGAGAATGGTTTACAGAGTCGAACGCTTTACTAAAATCAGAGAAAACAACCTCCGCCTGTAAATTACTTTAAAAGCCTTTAATGATGAAGGAGGTAAACTTCAATAATTTAGTAGTAGTTGAAATCCGTCTTGTTAATGACCCAATGTTAGCGGTTTCAATTCCAATCAGAGTCCCAATACTACCGGCCCTGTCAATTCAAAAAACTAATTAACCATTTTTCCATTCAGTGTCAGAATGTGCGCAGTCTGCCAACTACATACGGATAGTGCCTCTTATGATTTCGATGCTGTCGGTTTTTCCGAAACATGGATCAACTCCTATGTTTATAATCATGAACTTCTTGTTCACAATTTTATCACTTATAGAATGGACCGCGCATCTTGTTCGGTTTTGCACAAACTGGTCCCAAGGTGCCAAAACTCTCCAATCTAGGCTCTCTCGGAACATTGGCGTTCGTGCGTACCCACAGCATAGGTCTTGCGAGCGACGTGCGTGGAAGAGAGAGCTAGTCTGCTTGCGAACGTCACGGAACACAGCATCACACCGATCTAGAAAACGCCGTTACATACCGCTATTGTCAACATCTTTGAAATCATTAGAAATCATTTATCATTAAATTTTAAATTAAATAATACCAAAAGTGTGTGCACTGGCTCCGGGAACTCCTCGTCATTGTCCTCTGGAAATTCCGCTCATATATTCACCGGACACAACTGTTCACATCTTATGCTTGGAGCTGGAGTTGGACTTGTAGTTCCGATTGCAGTCAAAACCGATTTCTCATCTGAGTCGTTCCCACTCAACAATATCCATTGGATTGAATTCATTGCCTACCATTTGCTTCATGCTAACCGCATTCTTCTACCTTATTTTGAGGAAAGCGTTGTGCTTGAAGGCTTGTAATCGTTGGAAAATTAATTTTCTGTGCGGCCTTATAAAGTACCAAGTTGTATTTTAAAACATTGTGCCCAGTCCCTATGCAAACCCTTGACCTTTCTTTTCAATCTATCTTTGGAACAGTCTTGTCTCCCAGTGATTTGGAACGAGTCCAACATACTTCCGCTTCACAAGAAAGGCTTCAGCTCCAACATCGAAAATTACCGAAGAATTGCAAAGCTCTCCGCCATTCCTAAGCTCCTTGAGTTCTTAGTTACCCGACAATTGCAACATATTTTTTCTATCTTAATATTTCCTTCACAACATGTTTTTTTAAACATCGGTCAACATCTACCATCTGCTCTCGTTTTCTTCCATAATTAACAAAATATTTCAGAGCAGTTTGCAAACCAACGTTATTTTTACGGATTTTAGCAATGCATTTGATTTGGTTAACCATACTCTACTAATTCAAAAGCTGTCTTAATTAGTATTCCGTAGTAATCTTCTCAGTTGGATTTCGTCGTATCTTTCAAATCAACGCATCTTATTTACTAATGTTTTGTCAGAGATCCTTTCAGTTACATCTGGTGTTCCACAAGGACGTCATTTCGGTCCGCTCTTCTTCATTTTTTTTTAATGACCTACGCCAAGTTATAACATTCTCTCATACACTATTGTTTGAGGATGACGTAAAAATCTATCTGCCCTACTCCGACTGATACCTGCACACAAACCTTCAGCTGGACCTAAATTAATTGCTATTGTGGTGTTTAAATAATCTTATTTTTTTAATATTCCAAAATGCAAGCTCATGACATTTTATCGTTGCGCTCCACACTTTGTGTCCTCAAGGAAATCATGTCCTGGATCGAATTTCGCGTTTGAATGATCTTGGAGTCTTATTTGATCATAAACTGAGTTTTAATAGCTGTTCTAGATTTCATCAAGCGTTGGTCCAAGGAGGTTGACGACCCGTGTGTGAACAAACAATTGTTCATTTCGTAAATGCGTCCGATATTGGAGTATTGTTCCTGCGTGTGGAGCTCACAATAAAAAGAGACACTCAACTCAGCTAATTTGTAATTTATTTTTATTATAGTTTATCTTTAGTTCTCTTTTTAATTTTCACAGCATTGTTAGCAGGTAACTGTTAATTAAATAAATAAATAAATAAATCCATGTTGAGCTGGAGATATAAGTGATCTGCATAGGTGTTGCGGATGCGGAGTTTAAATTATCTCAACCACTTAAGGAATAGCGAATAGTTTAGATATATATATCCTCGAATATCGGGGGGAAACAAGAAGAATTTATGGATAGGCTGAATAGTTTGAGCAACGGTCCGTACAGAGTACCTGAGTACACAGCCGGGAACTCTGTCCGGACCCGGTAAAAACTCCGGCTTCGTATTCGTATATCATGAAGCAAAGAAGAATCATGGGAATCTTTCTACGAATCAATAGATAGCACCACTGAGGCTTCAAGGCTTTGAGTGATGTCACTGGACGGTACGTTCGGGGAAAGCTACCTGACTTCTAATGTTGCCGGAGGCTAATCCAACCCGCCAACATCGACGTAGTGCAGAAAAAAGGAGAAGAAACCGAGGATCTCTTACGGAAAATAATGGAACTGGACAAGATTACATGGGGTATTAAGTCATTCAGTCTCTACAAATATCCCGGGCCAAATAAGATCAGACCAGACCAGAACATTTTTGGGCGAAGATGGGGCCGACAACCAGGCATCATCCACTGGTTTTCCATAGCGGTGATGCGACGCAACCTGACATATGTTGACTTGGTTTGGTGGGAGGAGGTCAACACTAAATCTGACCTGGAAAGTCTCCGTAAAGTCTAACGAGTCGCATGCCCTTGGGCCAGATCTCTTAAATCCACCCCTCAGGCAGCCCTGGACACTGTATTAGATCTAACATCGATAGACATTCATCTTGGGTATCAGGTGGAGACAAGTGCTGCGAGACTACTGGCAGCACGAATCTTTAAGCCATCACATTACGGCCATACCCCTATACTCCGTAAGGAAGATAGTGGAACGGTACGACTGACTATTGTGTGCCAGAGTTTTCGCGGAAACGAAACTTTAGTGGGACTTTCGACAGCATGAGCTTTCCATCTTCACCGATGGCTCAAAGACAGACGAGGGGACAGGAGCCGGAATCTTCTGCGAAGATCTGGCGACCAAGATATCCCTAAGACTTCCTGGCAGGTCTAATGTATTTCAGACGGAGATATATGCGGTACGGCAAGAGGCAAAGTTGCTATACACCTTGGATTTACCTCCGAGGAACATATAAATCTTAATAGACAGCCATGCTGCTATCAAAGTCCTGATTTCTTGCAAAACCATTATTAGACTCGTACGCAAGACACTGGAAAACTTAATTAAATAAGTTCATATTCGCTCATGCTCATGCCAAGCCGATTGCGAACGCGGTAAGTAATACGGAGACCACTACTAGAAATAATCTCGCAATTCATGGGCCTAGCTAGAACGAGAGTAGACAGGCAGTAGAACTGAAACTGAACGGAATCTCATGCTCTCTCTGGCCGCATTACGACCACAAACGCACTAAGACTCTTCTGAGCTCTAGGAAAAGGCATGTGCGTACTTTGACGGGAGTTATTACGGGGCACTGTGTAATCGGCCGCATGGCCAAGAAATATGAAGCGGCACCGAATTCTCGGAAGAGCCTTCTTCGAGAATCTGGACAGCCTAGCAACCATGCCGCTTGTGAAGCTGGCACTTTTTATTGAGGCCAAGGGATGAGTATGGGCATCACAATGGATAGATCTACCACCGAGTGACCTCGCCTTTGATCAATATGAAAACTTATGACATTTTACCATTGCACTCCACCTTTTTTGTCATATTCTCTAGGAAATCATTTCCTGGATCGAATTTTGAGTTCCAATGACCTTAGATACGTTTTTGATCAGAAATTGTGTTTTAACAGCCATATAGCTGCAACAGTAATGAAAGCCAAGGGTGTTCTAGCGTTTATCAAGTGTTGGTCCTAATATTTTGAGGACCCGTATGTGACCAAAAAACTGTGTATTTCTTTATTGCTTCCAATATTGATGTATTGTTTTTGTGTGTGAAACGCAATATAAAGAGCAACAAGCTGTCCTCGTATCAGTGCAAAAACTATTTTTAATTTTTTCCTCTCGTTATTTAAGCTTGAACTCTGGTAGAATCTTGCCACCTTACAGATCTTGGCTACAATTTAAAGACCTACTTCCCTTGCAGAATATGCAATGGGCACAGACTCCTTCTCGTGATGGTGGACGAAAAACTCCCAAGCACTCTTTGGTCAGATTGACTTTGCGGTTCAATCTGGATCTGCCCGTACCTTTCGGTATATCATATTACCCTTATGTAGTTCAAACAACGCCCCTCATAAACCTTTTTAAGGTTTCATGCCATAACTTGTATACCCATTGTCATATCTTTACTATGAATTATTCTTTAACAGTATAATACTTAATATTTTCCATTGAGTACACATAACACTAGGCTTCACGACATTTCTGCTGTGAGCTAAAATGACTTATTCTGGGCGAGATCTGGGCGCCAATGAAGACGGACGAACGGACAGACCGACGGACAGATGGACGGACAGACAGACATCTCTATATCGACTAGGTTATTGATGCTGATCAAGAATTTATGTACTTTATGGGGTCGGAAAGTCTTCCTTTTGGGACACACACATCCACTATCACCACAAATCTAATATACCCCTATACTCTTCAAGTACCGGGTATAAAAAGGCCGGTGAGTTAAGATTATGCGTAGATTTTCGACGCCTGAACAAAGTTACTAAGGAATCCATTTGACAGCAAACAAGAAGTTCTTTTCCAAACTAGATCTAAGGAATGGTTCCTAAGTTCCTAAGTTCAACGGAGAAGGAGATATTGATAATTGGTTGACCTGCATAAAAAATATTCAAGACATCTTCAAAGTTGACAAATACACGATGCGCACATTAAATCCAAAGCCAGGACTTGGTTCTTCATGACCTATTCATGAAATTTTACTTCAGCTTCGTGTAATTTTTGGAAAAAAAGATAACATTTTGGAGACTCATCGCAAGTTTAAACAACGAAAATGGAAAAATGATAAAATGTTTGTGGTGTACTATCACAAAAAATTGCTACTTGCCAAAAACCTGAGCCATGAGACATGAGTGAAGCGTACAATAACTGATCGATGGAATCCCGGATCAACTAATGCGAAATCAAGCTATGCTACAATGATTTGCCTCTGCTGAGGCTATGCTTCGGCCATTCCAACGCGTGAACAGACCCGTCCACCACCGACGAATAGGCGCCCCTCGTTGCTGGACATCAAGAAGTATACAGGACCCAAGTCGGAGGCAAACCAACCGGAGGACACTAATACCATACAGGCCTCCAAATGCTACAATTGCCAAAGCATGGATCATTCAGCGGCGGAATGCCGCAAGCCTGTATGCCCAGATGGAGCTTGCTATGCTTGTGCTGAATACGGTCATATGACCGTATGGAGTTGATTCAAAAGCAGAGCCAAAAGTAATAGTGATATCTTCGGTAGCGACAAGGACGCACACACACTGCAGGCAGGCGAAGTGGAGAAAGACCTCGGTCTGGATACCATCGTAGAGGCCGCCCAGGGTATGGCGCTGGACGACACGATGGAAGAAGAGGACGTTGACCTGACCATTGTAGTCAACCCGTCGTATGCAGGGGAGCCAGCTGCTCATGAAACTGAGTGTGCTGCAGCTCAACTTGCATAAGAGCAAGACAGCATCAGCGGAGCTCCACATTGCTAGAACTGCTAGAGGCATACCACACAGCATGCCCACCCTCTAGAACAAGAAAGAAGTCCAAACCACTCTGGTGGTTCGAGACCTATCTCTACAAAGGAATAACCTCATGGAATTTTTCAAGCTCGCTAAACTAGCCAACGACGAGAACATCAATGAGGAATACAAGACGCTATTAAGGGAATATAAGAAGGAAATACGTAAGGCACAGCGCAGCTCATGGTGCAACTTCTGCTCCAGCATTGAGAAAGTGCCCGAAACGGCTAGGCTGAGGAAGTTGCTGTCAAAGCAACCCACAGTGCAAAGTCAACTCAAATTGGACAACGGACAGTGGTCGGAAGGCAGCAAAGAAGCCCTAACGGCACTAATGGAGGCCCACTTCCCAGGATGCACCGAGGTCACCGATGCCGAAACGCATCAGGACCTAGCAACTGAGGAACAAACACCCCCAATAGATCTGATAACCCCAAAGAAAATCCAATGGGATATAGATTCCTTCACGGGCATAAAGGCACCTGGACTGGACGGAATATTCCCAACCATGCTGCAGGTGACCAAAGAGGTGATCACCCCATGGCTTCTCGCGATATACGCAGCATGCCTAAGAACAGGCTATATCCCGATCCAGTGGAGAACCTCTAGAGTTGTCGTCCTCCCAAAAGCAGTAAAGTGCAGCCATGTGAGTTCCAAGGATTACAGACCGATAAGCCTAACCTCGTTCCTACTGAAAACATTAGAAAAGCTGTTGGATCTACTCATCAGAGCCGAAGTAAGAGGATTGATGTCAACCAACCAACATGCCTACACCAAGGGAAAATCGGTTGAAACAGCACTACACTCGCTAGTAGCTTCCATCGAGAAAGCCCTCAACACTAAGAAAGATGCACTTGAAGTATTCGTAGAAATATCCGGAGCATTTAATAAAGTCGGTACAGAAGCCATAATGGACTGCCTAGAAGCTACCAGCACCCACCCGTCAATCAACCTCAGGATTAAAAACCTTCTAAGTTGTAGACGGGTGCAATCAGAGTAGGGCACCGCCTCCATGGTCAGAGGTGCACACAGGGGCACACCCCAGGGTGGAGTCCTGTCACCCCTTCTGTGGAACCTGGTGGTCGACAACCTCATCAAGAGATTCGAAAGGAGATCCTGTTATTTTTGGGGCTTATGCGGACGACATAAGCGTACTTATCACGGGTGTATGTCCTTCGACTCTCAGCTCCATAATGGAACGAACACTCAGGGAGATATGTGAGTGGGCAGATGGAGTAGGACTCAGTATCAACGCGGACAAAACGGACCTCATCCTCTTCACCAAGAGATAGAAGGTACCAGCATGGATACCCCCGAAAGTCAACCAAACAAGGCTAACCCCTAAAGCACAGGTCAAATACCTCGGCATAGTACTGGACAGCAAGCTGGCATGGAGACCCAATGTAGTAGAGCGGGTGAAAAAGGCCACCACTGCACTTTATGCATCCAAGAAGATGCTTAGTAGCACATGGGGCCTGTCGCCCGCTCTGATGCATTGGATCAACATCTCGGTGGTGCGACCAACTTTGCTGCATGGAGCCCTAGTGTGGTGGCAAGCTACTGAAAAGAAGACGTATAACAGGAGCGCTGAGGTCATCGCCAACCAAAGCACTCGAAACTATACTCGGAATCGACCCCCTCGACATCTACGCTAGGCTGACTGTAGGCAAGGCAGCACAGCGCTTGATTGCGTCGGGGAACATTTCTCCCCAAAGATTCGGGCATAGTTCAATTGGAATGGACATGATCAGTTCAACCGACTACATGATCCCCCAAACGTGCCTTGAAGTAAAAATCAACCTCCTCATGGGACCCGAAGACTGAAAAACGGGACGGAACCAGACTCAACACATCAACAAATACACCGACGGATCCAAGATGAATGAAAGAGTAGGAGCAGGCCTATACTGTACAAACCCTAAAATAAGGGCGTCGTATAAGCTACCCGACCGATGCAGCATATTCCAGGCGGAAGTCTTCGCCATCAAGAAGGCAGCAGAGGTCGCTCAGCTCACAGAGCGACCACACAATACAGTTAACATATTCGTTGACAGCCAAGCAGTGATAAAATCCATACAGACGTCCGCGGTCAGTTCCAGAAGTGTCCTGGCAAGCAGGGAGGCACTAGACTCACTAAGCACGACTAAGTCAGTGCAGATCTATTGGGCTCCCAGTTACCAGGGCATCGAAGGAATCGAAACGATGGACATTCTGGCTAAAGAAGGCGTCGGGCTGGCAAACGAGAGGACCGAAAGAGTGCCAGTCTCCCTAAGGACGCTACAAAGCGACCTGGAGAAGCAGGCCAAAATGAGGACAGACAACAGGTGGAAGAACACCACAACAGGTGGAAGAACACCACCGCCTGCAGAATCTCGAAAATCATGTGCAAGGAACGCAATGATAATCTCAACCACTATCTGCTGCATCTTCCACGGAAGGATTGCAGACTGTTAGTGAGCATACTAACAGGTCACTGCCTGGCTGCGTCGCGTGCAACCAGGCTGAACATCACCAACAGTGATATTTGCAGGAAATGCAATGAACCCGTTGCTGTCGAAACCCTGGAACATCTCATCTGCCGGTGTCCGGCTCTCTCAAGGGCAAGGAGAATATACCTGGGCGCACCAATGCTGGTATCACTGGAGGATTCCTCCAAGAAGTCGCCAGGAAAACTGCTTGCCTTTGCTTAAAACACCTCGATTCTGGGGGACTTCGGAACCTCAGAAACACCCTCGTAAGGTCCATACAAAGATCCGGATAACTAAGGGCCATTCTGGCCTATGAGAGGCCCTGTCGAGGGCCGTCCGGGGGGAAATAAATGTAATGGCATTGCCTTCTTGTGATAATATTGCTATTATTGCTTATAGCCTTTATACACTACCGCATTATTGTCGAAGGTGCGAAAAAATTATGCGAGGCGTTTACACTTAGGCTGCATCATTTCCGCATCATTTTGTCAGTTATTGTTGGCTTCACCGAACAAAAATTACGTGCTGCTGACTTTAATTTTTAAGTTGCACTTTTTAAGTCGGAATCAGTGCGTCCCAAAAGACCTTTCAAGTCTTTGTGTTACCATTTTGTTGCTTGCAATCAGACTTATTTTAATTAAAATGTTCAAGAATGGTTTGGCCGCTCAACTTTAAATTGAATTTATTGTTTGATTCGACAAAAATACCCCGAAACCCCGAATATTTTTCACTATTTTGTAAAAATATTCGACAGAATACGGTAACACTTGCGAATGATTCGCCGAATTTTCTATCATGCGGCCGCATCATTGTCTTCTTCTATCTACAGGGCTCTTATGGGCATCATTGTCGCATGTTACATTTAACGGAAAAATCCAATGATCCGAGCCCTAATATAAAAAAGGGTATTATGCATCTGGGGCTAAAGTGAATTTCTTGCTGTAATCTGGTTGTACTAATTCCATATGTAAAATTAACTTGCCCTTTAAAATATTACATGCTTCTGCTGGCTCATCCAGCTATTTTAAAGCTTTTTTTGATACTCTCTTTGAAACTTTCCCATTGACTCAACTCAGATAATTATCTGATATAATATATTTTTACACTACAGTGAGTTACCACATTTATCGATAGGTAACTCAATAACTCAGAATTTGAATTTACACTATGCCAAAGTTGAGTTATTGAGTTTCGGCTGCAAACACGTGCTTGTCTGCGAAAATTTGGTTTTTTTAATTTTTATTAATATGAATACCGTGGAATTATTGATGCTCTATGTGGCAGAGCAAGACACGATAATGAAGCTGCAATGTATGGAGTTGGCGACGCTGTCTGCAGCAACTGTGAAGTATTTGGATCAAATTTCCAAGAAACGCATATGGACTTTACGAATTACCTTGAAATTCATTTTTGAAGGAAAATTTCCGCAGGGAAATTGCACGGCTGCAATTGCAAATATGTTGAATTTTGGCTATATGTATATGTACACTACATATGCACCAAAATTAAAAATTTTGAAATTGGCAATTGTTTATAATAATTAAATTTATATTTATTTATAATAATTCAATTTAGCGTTTGGCTATGTTTTTCCGACCGAATTTTAGAAATCGACCACATTGTTTATAGGGTTTTTAATAATAAAATTGGTTTAAAGTATTAGTTTTAACAATTGTTTGTACCTTTTTCCCCAGCCATATTGCTTACGCGCATATCAGGGTTGAAATATTCGGAAAATCGAACAAACTCAACTAAACGCAACCAAAACTCAACTTTTTTGCCACCTCTAGGTCCCCTATGCTTCCCCATGTAAACGAAACTCGAGTTTTGCCCGAAACTCAATAACTCAATAACTCAACCGTAGTGTAAAAAGGCTATTATACATCAAGAAAAAAACCTAACCTCAAAAAAAACATAATTCTTAAGAAATGTATGATCCCGAAATCGATCGAAAATGTCGCGTTGACTATTCTTATTATTATAATTACTTAAAAAAAAGTAAAAGCTACATTTTAGAAGAGCGGTAAGGATGGGCTTGGTCGGTTTGCTCTGAAATTTCTTTCAATTCTTTTATACATATGTATATCATTACAATCTACTGTACCCAACTTCAATTCTCTAACTTCTTTTATCGAATTTATGTCAAAATATCGGCTGTGTAGTAAGCAGCGGCTTAGGAGCGGGTTTAAATGGTGATATAACAGACGCATGCCATACTTACTGTTGAATAGTTCGAAGCAACGGTGTGTTGAAAACAGTTGTAAAATCTTTAGGTCTAGCGATTGATACGGTAAATGGAACCTGGAATCGAATTAAAAAAATGTTTAGATGTATGTAAAAGTAGTAAGATCGTTATTCTTACGTTTTTACGAAATGAACATTCAATCTAAATAAAGAATCTACATATATAATTATATTTCTTAGGACATTGCATCAACGAGTTTTGTACAGATATGTGTATCACCCAGATTGAATCGTTTCAGACCCCATAAAGAATACATATACATATATACATTCCAGAGCTAGAGCAATCAAATGTAAAGACTCTTGCGGAATAACACTGAAAGAAGTGTATTTAAAAATGGTGCGCCCCACTATGGTTCTGGTGTAGAGAAGAATTTTCGAACATGCCATCACTCGGGCGTTGACTTCTGATGCATCTTTCTTAACAAGCATTCCATCGCCGAATGTTAATCTTTTACTGACAGAAGTAAATGATGGTAAATGATTCACAAAGAGCCAGCCCATAGATTATTGAATGGAATTTGTTTCAACTGAAGGACATCATATCTAGCGGATCGGTAAAAGATACTGCATCAGACATAAGCTCCCTGCAGCAAAAAGTCTCACCTGAAGAAAGTATTCCAACAGCTTCTTCTGGACCACACCATTATAGTAGAGACTTGCAAATTTCTGTGGACGAACAAGTTCAGGCGGCAGGAAGTGTATCAAATGGGGGAGGTGAGGGGAAGTGTTGGCACTGCTTTAGGGCAATCGGAGCGTGCAAGCCCCGCTTTGCCAGACCCTAGTTCTTATCGCAACTTCTTTTGTGCCCCTAGAGGGTGAGCATCGTCCGCTCGGGTGTGGTCCATGCTAATGTTTCTTCGGAGGGAAACCTTTGGAAATCAGAACCTGGATGACTAAATTCTATGTTATACTCGGTCCTGCCTATAGCTGTAGAACTTTATTACGTAAAATAGTGTTATGGCTTATGATTATTCCCATAAGGGGACTTAAACTTGTCTTACTGCGCTGGTAGACGCTATTTTCCTTTTCGGGTAGAGGACAATAGGACAGCGCACGTCAGCTCGGTTCGTTTTCTGCTGGTTTGTTTGCGTCGTGGTTGTCGCTACTGTGGGCGTGGAAGGCTTTGAGATCCGCTAGCCCGGCGGTTTGTCGTTGCCGCCTATGCTGTTGTTAAAGGCGCACTATGCTCCACAGTGGTTGCACCCATAGGCCAAAAATCGAAAAGTCCGTCTGTAACTATTTTGACAAAATGCACACGAATTGTCTCGTAAATGTACATACTTCTTGATGGCAAACTGGGTTTTTCTGGATTTGCAACGGTACTTTCTAAAAATAGCATTGAAATCACGAACACGTGTTCATTTTCGCATAGCTGCAGCGTTTAGTAAGCTTTTTACACATCAAACTCCCGATTCAAAGTGGTCAGACGTCATCTTAAGCGTTCCAAATTAAATTCTTTAGCATGAATTTTGAAGTTGAAGGTATTAACTTTTAATTCTAATATAAATACTAATAATTTTTTATTAATTAATTATTTTTATTTGAATTGGTTTTTCATATGAATTTGATTTTGGCAGACAATTTGTATAGGTGTGTGTTTGCACGCCAATATATCTTTGATCTTTGGTGCACAGAAAATGGAACCGATGCAGAAAAATTAAAGACATTGATTGAAATTGAAATTGAACGGCTACATTATCGAGCTGGATGATCTACCAAATCGTATTGCGTACATATGTAAAAGAATTCTTACTTTTTGGCAAAAGTACAGTCGCATGAAATCGTCAGTGGTTCAATATCAAAGATATCTCCTTCTATACAAAGTGCAGCTGATCGCGTAAGGCCGAAAAAAAATTAAATTATACTCATGGTACTACATGCCACCATCTGTCTACAAAGTTTTGCTACATGGTCCTGAAATAATAGGTTATGCACTTGTTTCCATAGGAGAATTATCTGAAGAAGCCGCAGAAGCTAAAAATAAAGACATTAAAAAATTTAGAGAGCAACACAGAAGAAAAAATGCACGTGTTACAACAAATACTGATTTGTTGAATAGATTACTTCTAAGCTCAGACCCTTTCATCACTGGTCAAAGAAAGTTACCTTGCACAAAAAAGACAAAATTATGAAATAGTACATTCCAATTGTTATCAGATGAGTAAATATAATCTTTGATTTTTTGTATTGTTTTTTAATAAATCTTCTATTTTATTTATGTATTTTATTTATTAGAGCTAATTCACATGATCGGTTATATGGCGACTGTATGATATACATAGTTGTCTGATTACAATGAAATTCGGCAGGGCCATATACATGTAGGTACGGCTATATATGTATGTATATTCATACCATACACATACTATATAAGTTTGGTTGAGATACCTCAAGGTGTTCTCGAGCTATGGAGTTTTATAAACTTTGTTATCAATTTACGAGGGCGGTAGGGGCGTGGCAAAAATTTGAAACAAACCTCATTTGCGTGGACCATATACGGACTTTCATTCCAAATTTCACAATGATATCTCCACTAGAAGTATTTTTGGCCGCTTGCTCTATACAAGGCCAACCACTGTGCGCTGGTATTTGGCTCGGCGGTGGACGATGAGTGGTAGTTAGTATTGGATTTTTAATATCTGAGGGACAGGGCTCGTTCTTTTTTGCTAATAATTTTCAAGATGTTCAAGTTCGTCATTTAACTTAACTGCAGTGGCCCACGGAGGGGGAGTTTCGGATTTTAAAGAGGAGTCTTACTATCTCAGACTTTCTTAGTCTGATTCGCTCCTTAATGCCACTTCGTATTTATTTACTCAGTATTTATTTAAATCCTCCTGATCCAGGTTGACGGACCACGTCCTG
>JAWNKY010003135.1:0-39276 GCA_035041765.1 Drosophila algonquin
GGACGTCGCCAAGTCGCGCCACGTCACGGTCGCCATGTAAAAAGGATCCGGTTATTCGTTGCGATTGAAGTCAAGTCTATTTCACCATTCATTCGTACAATTCTTCTTATGAGTTAGCTTAGCATAAGGCTGCCAATTGCTACGCTGGCGAAGTCAGCAGCGGAGCAGCGGCATACATAGGTATATGTACATATGTGTGTTTGTGTGCTAAGCAACGGAAGCGTTGCTGAAGAGCAGAGAGTTATATGCACATAGTATATTATGTATGTCTAGGGTCTGGCCGCACAGTGGTTGGCCTTGTATAGAGCAAGCGGCCAAAAATACTTCTAGTGGAGATATCATTGTGAAATTTGGAATGAAAGTCCGTATATGGTCCACGCAAATGAGGTTTGTTTCAAATTTTTGCCACGCCCCTACCGCCCTCGTAAATTGATAACAAAGTTTATAAAACTCCATAGCTCGAGAACACGTTGAGGTATCTCAACCAAATTTATATAGTATGTGTATGGTATGAATATACATACATATATAGCCGTACCTACATGTATATGGCCCTGCCGAATTTCATTGTAATCAGACAACTATGTATATCATACAGTCGCCATATAACCGATCATGTGAATTAGCTCTAATAAATAAAATACATAAATAAAATAGAAGATTTATTAAAAAACAATACAAAAAATCAAAGATTATATTTACTCATCTGATAACAATTGGAATGTACTATTTCATAATTTTGTCTTTTTTGTGCAAGGTAACTTTCTTTGACCAGTGATGAAAGGGTCTGAGCTTAGAAGTAATCTATTCAACAAATCAGTATTTGTTGTAACACGTGCATTTTTTCTTCTGTGTTGCTCTCTAAATTTTTTAATGTCTTTATTTTTAGCTTCTGCGGCTTCTTCAGATAATTCTCCTATGGAAACAAGTGCATAACCTATTATTTCAGGACCATGTAGCAAAACTTTGTAGACAGATGGTGGCATGTAGTACCATGAGTATAATTTAATTTTTTTTCGGCCTTCCGCGATCAGCTGCACTTTGTATAGAAGGAGATATCTTTGATATTGAACCACTGACGATTTCATGCGACTGTACTTTTGCCAAAAAGTAACAATTCTTTTACATATGTACGCAATACGATTTGGTAGATCATCCAGCTCGGTAATGTAGCCGTTCAATTTCAATTTCAATCAATGTCTTTAATTTTTCTGCATCGGTTCCATTTTCTGTGCACCAAAGATCAAAGATATATTGGCGTGCAAACACACACCTATACAAATTGTCTGCCAAAATCAAATTCATATGAAAAACCAATTCAAATAAAAATAATTAATTAATAAAAAATTATTAGTATTTATATTAGAATTAAAAGTTAATACCTTCAACTTCAAAATTCATGCTAAAGAATTTAATTTGGAACGCTTAAGCTGACGTCTGACCACTTTGAATGGGGAGTTTGATGTGTGAAAAGCTTACTAAACGCTGCAGCTATGCGAAAATGAACACGTGTTCGTGATTTCAATGCTATTTTTAGAAAGTACCGTTGCAAATCCAGAAAAACCCAGTTTGCCATCAAGAAGTATGTACATTTACGAGACAATTTGTGTGCATTTTGTCAAAATAGTTAGAGATGGACTTTTCGATTTTTGGCCTATGGGTGCAACCACTGTGCAGCGCGCCCACGCCGATGCCCACCAGACTGTGAAGGTCCCCTCTATAGCCCTCATTGTGCCTTATCCAGGAGGCACATGCAGAATCGACCAAAGCATGAGAGGCAGACCGCCGCTTATGCCAACGAGGGAGCAGACATCCCAGCCAACCAGAGATGACCGACAGCGCTATCAAGAGCGCCCAGCATTTAATATATAATACCTATTAATAATATATATTAAATAATTAACATCATATACTAAGAATATATACTACGTTAGGAAATTCAAAATTCGTCTGTGCCATTTCGTTTTGGTTATAACTGGTTACTAGGCAATCTGTTTCTGTTTGTTATGCATTGCATAGAGTGCTAGTGCAAGCATAGTAGAATAAATAAATTACATAAAAAGAATTATTATTTTTGACAGGGTCGAAACTCGTCCTATGTCTATGTTCGATTTGCTCCAATATAGACGATTCATTAAAAACTTCGAAGATTATGCACGGCACATAACCAGATTAACTAAAAAAGAATGTCCCATTTGAATGGACGGATGATTGTCAAAATGCTTTTTTACACTTAAAATCTCAACTCATTAAACCAACGCTGTTACAATACCCAGACATCACAAAGGAATTTTGTATAATGGTATTTGGGACGATGCCAAACTATCTAAAACTAAAAATGTTAGCCATAAAATATTTTTTTTCGACTTTTCCTGAGTTTTTGAAGTCAAAATTTCGGGGATAAATACCGAAAAAATTCGTATTCGTATTTCCGTATCCGTGCTTTGGACAGTCAACTTTTAATCCTAGCTGGCGAGAGAATTTAGCTGGTATAACTTCTCTGTATATCCTCACGAGGTGTATTATCCGTTTTTGTTTCTCCTGGCCGAGGAAGTAGTTGTGTACGCTTGCTTCAAAATAAGAATATATAAATATGAATGGTATATAGTGTAGCTATCAAGTGTATGTGGTCCTGCATTGACTTAGTAAGATACTTTCGAGTTGTATTCAACAAAAGTTCAAAAGTACAAAAACTTAGTGTATTTTTGAAACGTTTATAATTAAATAAGTATTTCAGTTATAATTTATGTGTATACAGAAAAACACTAAAATTGAAAATACTTTTCAGATAAAGTGAAAATATCGAAGATTGGTTGTCTACATCGCCCAATATTCAGTTTGAAAGTGTTACATTTTGGTAAAAATTGTCATTTATTCGTCCTCAAAAATAATTTCTTAACTTTGTGGAGCTCTAGCACCCATAATTATTAACCGATTTATACAATCTTTTGGATCCATAATCTTTAAATTATTCTCTATCGATTTCATTTTTTTTATTTTTGCCAACACTTTCATTAAAAAAGTTTTTACATAATCGGAATTTGCTGAGGACACCCGCCTTTCCATGAAACGGTGAAAGGTTCGAAGAACATTTCGGTCGTAAGATCTGAGGTTGCTTCCAGATGGATCGCCTTCGTGGTGCCGCACACTAGATTTCTACAGGTCTTGATCTCGAATAGTCCAAAGATCAAACGAAGTCCCCGGGCAAGTCTCCCATAAGCTGGGAGCAATTCCCGTCGATGGACCACACTTACTCGACAGGAATTAATAGTCGTCTTGATTAAGGACCGTATTTCGGCATCTAGTATTTGAATCCGATGAGCCGAATCATGGGGTAGTTTCCACCATGCACTGAGATGCGTAGAGTGAACGGTACGGGGAAACTTGTGAATATGCTTGTATAAGGAAGAATGATCGGGTGCTTTTTATCATAACTCAGGGACTCTGATGTTTTCACACGACTGCATGCTTAGATGACCCCTTTTTGTTCGAGGAGTAGATTTAAGTTACTGATGCAGCTAAACATTGAAAGTGATTGCTTATCTAGCACGCGCTGCAACTCTTTTGCATACTCTGCGCTTTGTGTATTTATTTATTTGTTTAATTAACAATTGTCTGCTTATAATGCTATATAAATTAGGGAGAGAACTAAAGATAAACTATAATAAAATATCATATGATAAAGGGTATTATAATTATAGCATAAAACCCTGAAATGTTCATGCTGGGCATAGTTTGACCTAAACAAGGGTAATCTTATAGGTCTAAACGAACGAGTAGAACGAGAGGGAACCGTAAAGTCAATCTGACTCAAGAGAGTCTGGGAGTTCACCATCCCGAGAAGGAGCTTGTGCACGAACATTACTCCATTGCATATTCTGCGATGGTGTAACGAAGGTAGGTCAATAAGTTTTAGCCTTGATCGGTAAGGTGGCAGGATTCTACCAGAGTCCCAGTGTAAATTACGAAAAGCGAAAATTAAAAATTGTTTCTGAACTGATTCGAGAATAGCTTGCTGCTCCTTATACTGTGGGCTCCACACATAGGAACAATACTCCAATATCGGGCGCACTAACGAAATGTACAATTGTTTGGTCACATACGGGTCGTCAAACTCCTTGGACCAACTCTTGATGAATGCTAGAACACCCTTAGCTTTATTAGCTGTCGCCGCTATATGACTATTAAAACGCAGTTTATGATCAAATAATACTCAAAGATCATTTGAACTCGAAATTCGATCCAATACATGATTACCAAGAGAAAAAGATACAAAATATGGAGCACGACAGTAGAATGTCATAAGCTTGCATTTCGAGAGGTTCAAAAAAAGAAAATTACTTGAACACCACAATAGCAATTCATTTAGGTCCAGCTGAAGGTGTGTGTGCAAGTACTAGTCGGAGTAGGGCAGACAGATTTTAACTTCATCCGCATACATTGATGTATGAGAGAATGTTGTAACTTGGGGTAGGTCGTTCACAAATAAAACGAAGAGGAGCGGACCTAAATGACTACCTTGTGGCACACCAGATGTAACGTTGACGATCTCTGATAAAACATTAGTAAATAAGATCCGTTGTGGTTAACCGAATCAAATGCCTTTGCCAGATTGCAAACCGGTCTGAAATCCACTGTTGATTATGGAGGAAAACTCGAGCAGATTGGTAGTTGTTGACCGATGTTTAGGAGATATCAAGCTATAACAAAGATGTTGCAATTGCCGGGTAACCAGGAACTCAAGGAGCTTAGGAATGGCAGAGAGCTTTGCAATGCCTCGGAAATTTTCGGTGTTGGATCTGGAGCCTTTCTTGTGAAGCGGAATTACGTAGGACTCATTCCAAATTACGGGGAGACAAGACTGTTCCAAAGATGGATTGAAAAGAAATGTTAAGGGTTGGCAAAGGGACTGGGCACAATGTTTTAAAATGCAACTAGGCACTTTATCAGGACCCGCGGAAAATGTAACTTTCAAAGACTTCAAGCCATCAAGCACAACGCTTTCTTCAAAATATGGTTGAAAAATGCTATTAGAGTGAGGCAAATGGTAGGGATACAGAGTGGATGCGTTATAAATATGACAGGAGTAAGACGACTTTAAAAAGGTTGCAAATAAGTTTGCAATGCCAGCACAGAAGATTCAGAATTGCTTAGATAATGCAGGGACGGAGGAAATGCATTGAACTTACGTTTAGAGTTGACAAAAGAAAAGAATTTTTAAGGATCATTGCGGAAGTTTCCACTACAAGAAGAGAGGTAAAGATTGTAGCACAGACTATTAGTTGCTGGGAATTGAGAGCGGGCGTAAGAATATTGTACAAAAACAAGCAAGGAGCCAGTTTTCTGGTTCTTTTTAAAAAGTCTGGATTTCCTTTTCTTTTAGTATGTATGACATATTCCTGGAGAATCAGGGAGGCTCATAATTCGGTAAGGAGAGAAGAGTGGACCAATCGACGTTCGAGAGGTGAATGTTTAAATTGTCGAAATCAGTTTTGCGAAAACACTTGATCCGGTGAGGAGTCGAGGTAATGTTAACAGAACTAGAGCTGGTACACTCTAAAGTTTTAGATAGCGTAGGATGGTATAGGTCTTCAGGAAGTGATAGTGGGGAGACTCTGGCAACTGTACCTAGAGAAGCATCCATAACGAAAATAAGGTCGAGAAGTCTGTTATTTTGAATATAATTAATTTGGGCAAGGGAAACATCAGTTAGCTCATTGATAAAATCGTTATGAGTAATAGGAAGCAATTGGTTAGCATCGTCGCAGAGCAGCCAAGAAAGAAGAGGTAAATTAAAGTTACCCATGACCACAATCTGATCAGCACAACCTAACGAAGACACAACAGAATGGATAGCAGAAAGGTGTTTTGATTAAACCTCAGCATCAGACTTGGGAGGAATATATGAGCAGGTTAGATAGATAAAAGCCATGCCAACGCAGACTTTGACTGCAATGAACTCAATCCCATGGATATTGTTGAAAGGGAATAACTCCGATGAGAAGTCAGTTTTGACTGCAATCAGAACTCCACCAGCATAAGATGCACGATCCATTCGATAAATGATGAAATTGTGACCAAAAATTTCATGATCATGAACAGTGGAGTTGAGCCATGTTTCGGAAATGGATGATCAAACGCTCTTGTGTTTCGGATTCTTCGTCGCTACTGAGCTCGACTGGAAGTAGAGTATCTGACTTCTGACACCGCTTTTGGAAACGAAAAACATAAGCTAAGACTCTAATAGCACTCCCCAATTCTTAGAAGTGGTCGACGATACCGGACTCCGGGGAAGACTTGGACAAATTACACTTCACCGTGCGTTGCTCTAACTCTGTCTCGTAAGGAAGTTCTGCTGGGATGGGCCATTGGCCTTGGGCCAGTTGTAATCATTCTGACCCACGCAACCACACATTGCCAAATCGTGGAATGAAACCCCTCTGCTGGCTAAGGAGGGTTGGTCAAGCCTCTGCTGGAGGGTTGCGCTGACGGACTGTGTGATCTTAGTCACTCTGTTAGCCACAAGTGTCGTTCATTTGCATGGGGGCTTGTTTAGCTAGGCTAACACAATGGTGGAGTCTGTCCAATAAAAGTACTCGTAGCCATCAAGGGACAGTTGAGGAACGAGAAACGAGGATAGTTCAGCGAGGAGAACATACCCGAACAATTCCAAGCGTGGTAAGGACACGGTCTTCACAGGAGCAAATCTGGTCTTTGCCGTCAGTAGGACAGAGAACTGTTGTTCACTCTCTACATGAATGTACAAGGCTGCGCCAAAAGAGCAGAATAGCTAAGGAGAAGTGCTGCCATCTTTTGAAGACATCTGTTGTCAGAGAGTCATCCCACTCGATCTTTTTAAGCCAAAATTCTTGCATAAAGATTTTGGCTCGGACTATGAATGGATCGACTATCCCGCTGGATCGAATAATTTGGATTTGTGGGATAGGACTTTTTTTGTGTTAGAGGAACTTAAGGCTATCCCGGATTGTTTTAAAAAAGAATTCATCACTATCCGCTTGCCGCCGGACACCCAAAGTCTCTGCTAAACTAGCGGCCTCCATTTCAAGGAAATCGGCATAGAGTAAATGGTCCTCAGAAATGTCCTACAGAAACTGCTTAATTTACAAAGAACTCAAGTATCGCATCCACAGCACGCACGCATAACCTAACTACACTCCATCAAAAAACAACCCAGACGTTTTTTATTCGACTGCTGTCAGGTCCTCCCTTGGTCCGCTATCCGTATCTAAAAGCGAGACATATAGAAGCGCCTTAAGATCAGGACTGGTGCCTCCTCTAAATACGGCACAAGACAACAAGCTAAAGGAGCATCATTTATGCGCACAAGTGTGCAAGATTAAATGCGAAATCAAAATCTTTTGGTACAAATGCTTGTATCACAACAGTCAAATTAATCAATGGCTTTGCTACGTATATCTACGTAAAATGCTGATGCTAAGAAAATATGCAGGCGGCTGGGCCCGCAGAGATGAAAGCAGAGCCACCACATTTGCGGATCATCTGCAAAAAGTTTTCCAGCCTAATCCTGATACAAACGCGTTGGCAATTCCGCACGACTCTCTGCTTCAACATGAGCCTCTTGCATATTACGCAAAAGAAATCGCAAAAGTTATCAGCCAGCCAAAAAAATCTCCGGGTTTAGACTTAATAACCCCAAAGATCTTTATTAAGCCTTCCTATTGTGCATTTAAAAGCTGGGTAAACCCATAAGCCTTTTATCGTGTCTATCAAAACTCTTCGAAACATGTTTGCTGACTCGAATTAATCAATTCCTGAACCTCCATAACATTATCCTATCACATCAATTCGGTTGTTCAGGTCAACCTCATAACATCAGAAATACGAGGCGAATTTGAAAATAGAGAATACTCAACTGAAATAATTTTTTATGTGTCTCAGGCGTTCGACAGAGTTTAGTTGGGCTGATGTATAAGATCAAAACAACGCTCCCAGTCAACACACATAAACCATTACAGGTTCAACTCTGCAAATTCAGACGAACACCATATTGTAGCTGGCGTTCCTAAAGGCAGCATACTTGGGCAGACTCAATACATCCTCTACATAGGAGATAACCCTACATGCAGAGGTCTAACCACTCCAACCTTTTCGGACGATACACCTTTTCTCAACCGCTCCAGATGCTCACTGCAAGCAACATCACAACTAGCTCATCATATGCTTAAAGTAGAAAACTGGCTATCCGACTGAAGAATGAAAGTAAACGAGCAAAAATGCAAACATGTAATCTTCACCCTAAACAGGCAAGATTGTCCACCATTCACACTAAGCAACACCTCACTCCGGATAGCAAACGAAGTAACGTACCTGGGTGTACACTTGGAGAGAAAACTCACATGGCTCGGGCCCATTGAAGCCAATAGAACACAGCTTAAACTCAAAGACAAAAGCCTCCATTGGCTTATCAACGCTAGCTCTCCGATAAGTCTGGATAACAATGTCCTGTTCTACAGCTCCGTTCTGAAACCAATCTGGACCTGTGGCTCCAAAAAATGGCGTAACGCGTGCAGCAGTAACATTGACATCATCCAAAGAGCCCAGTCGAAGATCCTGAGTACTATCACCGCGGCACCGTGGTACGTTCGCAACGAAAACGTACAAAGGGACTTAAACGTAACACCGGTCATGTAAGTAATAGCGGGGAAGTAATCTCGCGAGACGCCTCACACAGACGTGCAGCCGATACCGCCTTCATCGTTACGACCACCCTACCTAGCGATGAGTTGAAGAACGCGATCTCACACAATCAGTCCAAAAAGTAACCGTTAGATAACATTACTCAATAAAATTGATCGCCCAAAATTACGTAAAAGCACCGTACTTCGACGGACTTTGGGTGGAAAATATAATACAAACGAGGGGGAACGTTGTGAGCAGCGGCAAAGGCCGCTGCTCTACTTTATACCCGGTACTCAGTCAGTATATATGCACATACATATATGAGCTTAAGATTTATGCAATTTATTAAATGTTCGCAAAAGGGACAAATTAAATTTTGCCCAAAAAAATAATTCAAAAAACGAAGTCAAACCATTTTTTGAATTTTTGTATATGTTTCCATTTTGGTTAAGATATGATTTATACATCTTCTTCTAAATTTCTACATGACATGTATAAATACATATTGGAGACGTACAAGTGTTTGCGAAAGAGAGGGAGGGAATGAGTCAGCGCTTGGCAGGCGTTGCGTAGCCACTGAAATTTAATTTGTTCCTTCTGTCTATAATAATAATTCGACCTTATCCAGATTTGGCAATCTGGTAGATACAGTAATTTCCCATGATTCTACGTTTTTGGTTTTTATACCCGGTATCTTTTATCTTAAAAATTGTGGCTTCCACAGATTTTCGTCCTTTGTGGGGACGCAAGGGGGCGTGGAAAAATTTTGAAAAAAACTTGTGCTGAATTAATATAACAGGAGTTTGGATGGAAAGTTTGGTTGCTCAAGCTCTTATAGTCTCTGAGAACTAGGCGCTCATTTGGACGAATAGGCAAAACAGTCAGGGTCGCGTGTGAGAGAGAGCGAGAGGGAATGATGACTTTCGAAATGGTTTTCTTCATTGTAGCTATAATAATGATCCGATCTGATCCAGATTCAACACTCTGATAGAAATGGTCATTCTCTATAATTCTGCGTCAAAATTGTGTACGCCACAGACTTTTGTCCTTTGTGCGGGCGGTAAGGGGCGGGGCGAAATTTTGCAACACATTTGGAGTAGTGTGAGCACACAGGAGACTGGATACAAAACTTTGTTGCTCTAGCTTAAATGGTCTCTGAGATATAGGCGCAAATGAAGACGGACAGACGGACGGACGGACAGACAGACATGGCTATATCGACTCGGCTATTGATGCTGATCAAGAATATATATACTTTATGGGGTCGGAAACGCTTCCTTCTGGGCGTTACACACAACCGTTATCCCCACAAATCTAATATACCCCTATACTCTTCGAGTACCGGGTATAATAAATAATAATCTTCATGAAATAAACTTCCTTTGAAACATAAATCTTACAAAGTGTAGTAGGCACAAGTACATGGTGCTTTAATGTCTTAAAGCTTTACAGCACATTGTCTAAGTTGAAGTTTGTTCCGGTCCATCTGTGCATATATGTATAAACTAATTTTTTTTAATGTTTTCGGATCAATAAAGAACGTTTAATGGTAAATATTGCAATAAAAAATAATTTTGTTTTTCATTTTTGATCAAATACAAATTTAAAAAAAATCAAAACAAAAAAAAATTGTTTTTTTAATAAAAAATTTAAATTTTTTTTTTTTTAATAATTATGTACCTTGTAAATAATATCTAATAAACTAAATTTTACAAAATAATATTTATTTGCCTATTTATTTTTGTATCTCCCATTGCTAATATATGACATATGTATGTATATGGATGTGTTAGTAAATGGATATAATTCTTGGGCTGTTTTTCAGCTTTAATCTGACTTTACAAAAAAAAGTCATCAAATTTTCCCTATATATTTTTTGTACATGTTCATATTTACCTAAGTTTTAAGTTCCCACTACCGAGAATTAAGCGTTTGGCTTCTAGATCAATTTAAGTGACGCTACCTCGCACGAAAATGTTAAAAATATGATTTTGTATGGGATTTACCTGCGATAGACCTTAAATTAACTAAAATTTTTTTAAATGATTCGCCAAGACCCGTGATGCTATTGACTGGGCGAGGTATGTGCAGTTTGCTTTTCTAGATAAATTTGTGTATAATCAGTATATTGCCGACGTTAAAAGGCGACTTAAAATCAATCCCAATTTGCTCTGAAGTTTCATAAGTTCCAAAAGATTTACGGAATTTATGAACCTAAGTAACTTGAGCTCATATACTGATAGTGGTATAGCAAAAGCTTTCTGCTTCTTTTTTATACTTCAAATTTTGAGTCAAAAGCAGTTTGGACAACATCTTCGGTGGTCATCATTTTGGAGGCAATTGCTGATTTCGACAATTCTAGCAAAGCAGTGAGAGTGTTGCTTTTGTGAATTTGCACCTGCAGTCTGCATGCAAGATCAGGAATGGGACGGACAGGCAGACATGGCTGTATCGACTCGGCTTTTGATGCTGATCTACAGATGGATCAAGAATATATATACTTTATGAGGTTGGAAACGCTTCGTTCTGGGTATTGCACTCATCCACTATCACCACAAATCTAATATACCCCTACACTCTTCGAGTACCCGGTATAAAAAAACTATATGATGCCCACAGCCTGCTAACATGCGCGAACCGGGAAACTTACCTTTTGGCTAAAAACTACTATAAATTAAAAAATATAATGACAACACTGCACATACAATTAAACACTCCCCTATACTGAAAAATCGCAATTCTAAAAACAATAAAGCAGAATCTAACTTGCTTTGCCGACTGTGCCCAAATTCAGTAATCTGCTAGCCTCTCTGCGCATTAGTTGCATTTTGATCTCGTTTTGTTTTGGCCGGGCAAAGGGAAGCAATCGGCTTCCGCCAGCCGCCAGTATAAATAAACGCTCTTAAATTGGAAACAATTCGCGTTTTTATTTTGAATCAAAAAAAGGTGCCAAAAAGCTTGGCATCT
The DNA here is from genome assembly GCA_035041765.1 of Drosophila algonquin. Taxonomy (NCBI): domain Eukaryota; kingdom Metazoa; phylum Arthropoda; class Insecta; order Diptera; family Drosophilidae; genus Drosophila; species Drosophila algonquin. Next base: position 11,629 of record JAWNKY010003135.1, read on the forward strand.
CAAACAATCTAATAAAGTTAATTTTTCTATTGAATAAATTTTTGCTGTTTTTTTTTGGTATCTCACTTATCTAATATGTACATGAAATATGTATAAATATGAAGTATTGATCTCACTTTTTAGTTATTTTTCAACTTTAACTTGACTTTACAAAAATATATACCTACTTTTTGCCGAGATTTTTCTTTGTGCATGTTTATTGACTATTCTTTTATCCAATTTCGAAAGCGTTTTTTATGCTTTTGAGCAGTTTGTTATCGATTAAAGTGCTGCAACCTCGGGCGAAACATGGTGAAAATATGACAGCCCGTTTTTTTACCGTTTTTTGGGCCGTTTTTCGTGCAAGGTAGCTTCAGTTAAATCGATCTAGAAGTCGAACTTATCTTTAGGACGTTGATATGCAATGACTGCACCATCAAGTGGACCAATCGACACCAGCAGATGGCTGTTACGCGCGGATCCCAGGCAAGAACGCAGCCCTCCTCTTGCCCAATCGACCGAGGGGCGCTAGCGCATAACGCGCGAGAGTAGCAGTAATTTAAGACTAGGAAGGGAGTTAGTAGTAGATAAAATATGGTATAGGGAATTATAATCCGAGCATAGGACCCAAACGGTTCATGCAAGGAATAATTCGATCTACAAAGCGGCAGGAACAACGGTATATAGTTTCTAGTGCTTCTAATAGGAATCGTGAAGTTTATGCGGCTCAAAAGGTCAGGGCTATCTACGTCGCCCTTGATCAAGTTGTGCACAAAAATCACACCAAGCATTTTCCTATGATTAGCTAAGGTTGGAAGGTTTATTAAAACCAATCTATTAAGTTAAGACGGCAGCCTCACACCTGCATCCCAGCTGAGGCCTCGTATGGCCTCCATGTTGAGCTGGAGATATAAGTGAAACACTTTGGGAATAGCGGAAAACTTAGATATACCTCTACAGTTCTTTGCATCAGACTTGCTACCTTTCTTATGGAGAGGAATTATAAGAGACTCCTTTCATATCGGGGGAAAGCATGAAGAATTTATGGACAGGTTGGATAGTTTAAACAACGGCCCACACAGAGATTCGGCACAGTACCTGAGTACACAGCCGGGAACTCCGTCCCGACCCGGTGAGAACACCGGCTTTACTGTTCGTAGATCATGAAGCAACGAGCTTTCATTTAGCAAAGGACTGAAAATGCCGTTCGACCTCGGTAAACCGTATGGATACGGCTGACCAGAGTAAACGTCTTGCGAATAGGTAGTTTGGAAAAAACGGGCAAAAAGATCGGCAATTGCCTGATCATTATCTGACGACGTATTAAGGAAGGATAGCGAGGATGGGTGTGCGGAAGTTCTACGCTTACTGTTTACGAATCTGTAGAACTGTTTGGGGTCCTTAGAAAAACGTATCCTGCATCGAGATACGTAGTTCTTATAACATTGAGCGTTAGGAACTGAACAGTTTGACCGAGCCATTACATAACGAGAGAAAGAAGAAGGAGAGCCAACTTCTTGAAATTTTGTATAAAGTCTTGATTTTAAGCTGTTTAGACTGGAAAGCTCCTTGGTAAACCAAGAGGGTTTCCTCGATCTAATAAGACAGGAAAGCGGGACACAAGAATCAAAAAGTGAGTACAGTGCATCATAGAAAATATTTGTGCCTATCGAAACATCAGTGCATAAGTACAAAGCGGACCAATCACAATCCCTAATGAGGTTATTAAGCTTCGTAAACTCGGCCTTTCAGAAGCAGCGGACACAGAACACACAACTTGAGACAGAGACAGGTCAATCAAGCCGTCAGCAAAGTCATGTCGTGACATGGGCACTAGGCTATTAGACTCGTTTACCGAAGACCAAACAATTCCTGGCAAGTTGAAGTCACCAAGAACTATCATATGATCTTTATCTGAAAGCAAGGAGGAAATAGCGGTTAAGGCGGACAAATACTGCTCGTAAGTTGCGATATCCAAAGAAGGTGGAATATACGAGCAAGTTATGAAAACTGAGAAAGCGGGAAGAATCTGTTTTACACACAGGAATTCCAGCTCCTACTGAATCTGGACTGTAAAAAGTTCCGACTTGAAGTTTGAATCCACAGCAATTAGAACCCCTCCTGCACGTAGAGACGAACGATCCTTTCTAAAAGTTGTGTACCGACCTGCCAAAACTTCATTTATCTTAAAAATTGTGGATTCCACAGATTTTCGTCTTTTGTGGGGGCGGAAAGGGGCGTGGCAAAATTTTGAAATACACTTATGCAGGTTTGGTATCACAGGAGTTTGGATAGAAAGTTTGGTTGCTCTAGCTCTTATAGTCTCTGAGATCTAGGCGCTCATTTAAACGAATAATCAAAGCAGACAGGGTGGCGTGTGAGAGAGAGCGAGAGGGAATGATGACTTTCGAAATGGTTTTCTTCATTGTAGCTATAATAATGATCCGATCTGATCCAGATTCAACACTCTGATAGAAATGGTCATTTTCTATGATTCTGCTTATTCAGTTTTCTCGTATCTTCAAAATTGTGTATTTTACAGACTTTCGTCCTTTGTGGTGGCGGAAGGGGGCGGAGTATTTGGAGTAGTGTGATCACAAAGGAAACTGTATACAATATTTGGTTGCTCTAGTTTAAAAAGTCTCTGAGATATAGGCGAATGAAGACGGACGGACGGACGGACGAACGGACGGACAGATAGACAGACATGGCTATATCGACTCCGCTATTGATGCTGATCAATAATATATATACTTTATGGGGTCGGAAACGCTTCCTTCTGGGCGTTACACACAACCGTTATCACCACAAATATAACATACCCCTAAAATAAAATATAAAAACGAGAGGGAATGTTGTGAGCCGCGGCAAAGGCCGCGGCTCTACCTTATACCCGGTACTCAGTCAGTATATATATACATACATATATGAACCTACGATTTATGAAATTTATTATATGTTCTCAAAAGGGACAAAAATAATATTTAATTTAAAAAAATGAATTTCTTGGAATTTTTATACATGTTTCCATTTTTGTTTACATATGCTTTGTATATCTGCGCCTACATTTCTACATGACATGTATAACTACATATTTGCGCTTGGCAGGCGTTGCGTAGCCACTGAAATTTAATTTGTTTCTTCTGGCCATAATATTGATTCGACCTGATCCATATTCGGCAATCTGGTAGATACAGTAATTTCCCATGATTCTGCGTTTTTGGTTTTCTCGTATCTTAAAAATTGTGGATTCCACAGATTTTCGTCCTTTGTGGGGGCGGAAAGGGGCGTGTCAAAATTTTGAAATACACTTGTGCAGGTTTGGTATCACAGGAGCTTGGATGGAAAGTTTGGTTGCTCTAGCTCTGATAGTCTCTGAGAACTAGGCGTCAAAAATTCGAATGGGCAAAGCGGATGGGGTCGCGTGTGAGAGAGAGCGAGAGGGAACGATGACTTTCGAAATGGTTTTCTTCATTGTAGCTATGATAATGATCCGATTTGATACAGATTCAACACTCTGATAGAAATGGTCATTCTCTATAATTCTGCGCTTTTAGTTTTATCGTATCTTCACAATTGTGTATGCCACAGACTTTCGTCCTTTGTGGGGGCGCAAGGGGGCGGGGCGAAATTTTGAAATACACTTGGAGTAGTGTGATAACAAAGGAGACAGGATACAAAACTTGGTTGCTCTAGCTTTAATAGTCTCTGAGATATAGGCGCTAATGAAGACGGACAGACGGTCGGACGGACGGACGGACGGACGGACGGACGGACGGACAGACAGACATGGCTATATCGACTCGGCTATTGATGCTGATCAAGAATATATATACTTTATTAGGTCGGAAACGCTTCCTTCTGGGCGTTACACACAACCGTTATCCCCACAAATCTAATATACCCCTATACTCTTCGAATACCGGGTATAATAAGTATAAAAATAATCCAATTTAATTTGGAAGTTGAATAATTTTAAGGCGTTAAGCTGCAGCTACAAAGTTTCTGGGTCGGATTTATAGCTGCATTTGTCAGCTTTTCAGAACTTTAAAGTTCAATACAACCAATTATAAGAAACCTAAGTTATTTCAAAAATAGAAGTACTACTTCTGGACAAAATTTGACAAATTTAAAAAAATTCTTTAAAAAAAAAACCATAAAGAAAACCATAAAAAAAAAACCATAATTCTTTTAAACATTTTAAATCTGTCAGAAAAAGTTATTTTTGACCACAGCAGAAATTTCGAGATAACTCGTGTAATCAATGTTTGTAAGATTTGTAAACCTTTTGTCAATTACTTGTTTTTTTTTCAAAAAATAAATAGGACTTGCATTGAGTTAGAATTCCATTTCCTCAACGGAGCCCCGCACTATCTAAAGCAGCGCGAAGTTCCCTTATCGCTGCACTTTGTAACAGTGGTAAGCTCATAATCACAGAGCTCGACATCTACGATTCAATAAGGGAGTCTTTGCAATCATGTGTTTTTCTGATGTCAGCATAAAAAACATATTAGAAGAACCATCATTTCAGAATCTGAATGCCTAGATCTGATAGGAAAACCGGTCCACATTCTTTGGGTTTAGACTGTTGCCATTTGAGTACGGACTGGAGGCATTAAAAAGTACCCGTAACTTTGTAATGGTGCTGTCCGGTTTTTGGACAGTATGATGGAGCAGATAGAAATTTTCGGAATCACTTGGAGGTACTTGTCGCATATGACCTACGTCTAAGTACTCTGGAGGACGCGACCACATTGATCTTTCAACGGAACGTTTGATTTCAAAAGAACTTCGTTTTTGAGGATTTAAGCTAGTGTCATTGATGTTGAATGACCAAAGCTAGTGCATTCGATACTCCGAAAGGGCAACGATACCATATATTTTACCGAGACCGAGGTAATGGGTTGCAAGCGGCAATGCGGGCCCAAGGGCACAGGCCCCCACCGAAAGTGGCAAACCCCCCAAAAAACACCCGAAGTCAAAGACGGTGAGTGATGAGGCCAAACGACATCTGATCGTAGCGCCAATTGACCGCAGTGATGAGAATGGGAAAATGACGGCAGCGCGGTGGAAGTTGGTGCACGCTCTGCTTGTGGACGCACTATTTGCACGGATGGAGGAGGACCCCACAGCTCTCATGCCCACCTTGTGACGCCCAGCACCATACACAACGGCGCCGGCGCCACTCAAATAGACTGAATATTGAAGTGTGATATGAATTATGAAGTATTGTATTTGAATAAAAAGACTCATTCCGAGAAAAAAAACCGGCATATTCAAAATTCACGCCAAAGCAAGGCCAGTGGGACCATCACCTGACCGTAAACGGTCACACTGCGCACGAACCACGGGCAAGAACGACGGTGGTCCTATAAAAAACAAAAAACCAGTCCTATATTGCTGGACCTGTAACAAACAAGGGGTCCGGACTATAGAATGCTGTAGAAAGCCGCATGGAAACGTTCAGGGCTCGGGAGTCAACCGCCAAGCTCCCGAAGCCCAGATCGACACAAGCGGGAGGCAACAAGTCTCATACACAAGGACAAGGAACTCTTGGGCTGGGCAAAGATCGGTCGGAAGATGATAGAGGTCATCATCGACACAGGGGCCTCAAGATGCATGATCAGCGAAGAGACGGCAAGGAGACTGAAGAGACTGAAGAGAAGAAGACGAAAGGCGAGTAATAAGACTGGCGGATGGGAGCACACGCAAGACAACACGAAGATTCATAACAACAGTGGAACTGGGAGGACGTACGTCCAAACAAGCATTCCTGATAATGACCGGGTTACCAGACAACCCAATACTAGGAATAGATTTTCTAGAGAGCACGGGCACAACAATAACGTGCGGTCAGGCATCAGTAGTGATCGGCGAGGGACCCGTCACGGTTCAAGAGATAGAACATGTAAGGAGCACGCAGCCAGAGACAGTGGATGAAGACCTGGAGAAATGGATTGCGTCGGAAGTAAAAACATTCGAAACACTGAAGGGAGTGAGCAGCATAACGACACACAGAATATACCTAAAAGATGACAGACCCATCAAACAGAGGTATTATCCCCGCAACCCAGCACAAATGGAGATAATAAATCGGGAAATAGATGAGCTAATAAGACAGGACCTCATAGAGCCGTCACGAAGCCCATACAGCGCACCAGTGGTCTTGGTAAACAAAAAGGAAACGGATAAATGGAGACTCTGTGTGGACTACAGACTACTGAACGAAAACAGAAAAAGACGCATACCCAATGCCCCGGATGGACTTCATTCTGAACCAACTCAGGGAGGCAAAGTTTATTAGCACCCTAGACCTGAAGTCAGGGTACTGGCAGATTCCAATGGAAAGACGCAGCCGACCATACACCGCGTTCACTGCGCCAGGGCGAGGATTGTTCCAATGGAAGGTAATGCCATTCGGACTTACGACATCACCAGCAACTTTCCAGAGAGCATTGGATACGGTGATCGGACCAGATATGGAACCATTTGCCTTCGCATACCTGGACGACATAGTCGTGATCGGGCGGACGAAGGAGGAACACCGACAGAAGCTGCAAGAAGTGTTGGAGCGGCTGAGAAGGGCGAATCTACGGATTAACGAGAAAAAATGCCACTTCTTCCAAAAGAAACTAAAGTATCTAGGACACATGGTTAGTGAAGAAGGAATTCACACGGATCCGGATAAAATTGCGGCGGTACGGGAATTAGCAGCTCCACCGACACCTCAAGCAGGTACACAGCTTCTTGGGGCTAGCAAATTGGTACCGAAGGTTCGTACCAGCCTTTACCGAACGAGCACAGGCACTACAAGACCTGCTCAAAAAAGGGCAAAAGTTTTGTTGGGACGAGAGCCCATCAGAAAGCGTTTGACGACCTCAAACTGTGCCTAACCGAAACGCCAGTTTTGAGCATGCCTGGACTTCAGTAAACAGTTCATTCTGCAAGCCGATGCGAGTGACTGTGGAATCGGGGCAGTATTGACGCAAGAAGATGCGGACGGAGAGCACGTGATCGCATATTCAAGTTGCAGGCCTAAAAGCGAAGAAACACGCTACTCCGCTACGGAAAAGGAATGTCTGGCCATCTACTGGAGCATCCACAAGATGAGAATGTACCTGGAGGGGTACAAGTTCATTGTAGTCACAGACCACCAGGCCTTGAGATGGCTCAATTCCATCGAGAGCCCATCCGGCCGAATAGCACGATGGGCGTTGGGATTACAACATTCACATTTGAAATTCGGTACCGGAAAGGGAAGTTGAACGCAGTGGCGGACGGGCTATCCCGCTTACCACGCGAAGACATCCGAATGTCAACCGTCGTGGAATGTGCTTGGTGTCAAGAAAAGTGGAAACAAGTGAAGACAAACCCGAAGGAAATACCCGACTTTGTGATAAAGCATGAGAGACTTTATAGGCACATACCTGACCACACCGACGAGGACGCTCAAGCAGGCTATGGCCGAACGCACCCGGGTGCTGGAAAAGAACCATTCCAACCCAACGGCAGGACACCTAGGAATACGGAAGACGAAACATCGGATACGACAACGATATTTCTGGCCAGGTCAAGAGTCAAGATGTGACCAAATTTGTACGAGCATGCGATAGTTGCCAGAAATATAAAAGTTCACAACAAGCGCCAGCAGGGAAAATGTTGACAAAAATAGCGAACGCACCGTGGGAATCGATGTGTCGATTTCGTCGGACCACTTCCCAGAACTTCGCATGGAAACACGGTAATGATCGTGTTTATCGATAAGTTTTCCAAATGGGTGGAGGTCACACCGGCCAGACAGGCAACACCTGATTCCTTCCAGGCGCAGGAGAAAATACTGGCAAGGGGAGGCGCACCTAAACAGCTGATATCGGACAACGGAGTACAATTCACGAGCCGAAAGACAAAACAGGTAATGGAAACTTGGGGTATAACACAAAGGTTCACAGCACCATACACACCGCCAGAAAACCCAACGGAGTGGGCAAACAGGATACTGAAAACGATAATCGCACAGTTTGCCGCAGGAAAACACAACAAATGGGACGAACAGCAGCCAGAACTGATCACTATGCGCATGAACAACTGGGGAATTTCAGGGAATTAGACTGCCAGGGAACCTATTCGACGAAGTAACCATAGCATCAGGATTCGACAACATACAACGAGAAAACGCAGAAACACGACAAGAGGCAGAAGCAGTGGCCAGACAAAATATGGAAGAAGCAGCAGCAAAACAAACAAGACACTACAATTTAAGGAAACGAGAATGGCGGCCCAAAGTAGGGGACGTGGTATGGGTGAAAACACACCCACTGTCGAAAAAAATCGACAAAACAACGGCAAAACAGGAACCGAAATACGACGGCCCCTGTCAGATCCTCGAACTAATTTCCCCGGTGACGATGTAACAGTCAAAAACGTCAATACTAACAAAAAATTAAGAGCGCACGTCTCTCAGCTGAAAACGACAACGACAGAAACAACAGAGGCAATAACAGAACCATCTGTCTATCCTTTCAGAGACATGTATACCAAATTCGAAGCGACGGCAAAACGATTCAAACAGCACATGCTGGCGGAAAAGAACAAAGGGAGGAGGACGCAGACACTGGCATACGCACCGCCGTTAGGGTCACGGATGAGAGTGTCGGGCACGAAGGTGACAACGCCTAGGAGAACCCATAAGGTTCAGGGGGCGCCAGGCCGGCCACGGCAGCGACCGCAGCCGCAGCCGCACGGCACAAACGGCAGCGCACCGACAGCAGCAGAACCCAAACCAGAGCACTACGGGCACCCCAGTAAGAAGAGGATAAGCCGAGTGATGCCAACGCTTTCGCAGCCGACTCCGCCATCGAAGCTCACATGGGCCCAGCAGGTAGAGGAGGAAGACAGGGACATCCTGGACCTTGGACCAGCAACGCCACAGGAAGAACAACGCGAGCCAGACAACGGGGAGGACGAACCGGGCGACATCCCCACCAAGTGGGACGTGCCGGCGGGTCATCAACTGGCCACAAGGCATATAGGAGCAGTGCAGGATAACCTGTGCTCCAGACACCCACACGCGCAGCGACGATTTCGGCTATGGAGAGGCGAAGAAAGTGCTGGCTCGGACGGGCGAGCCGGGACGCGCACGGGCCGGCCTGCGGGAGGCACCGCCTAGGAGAGGAGGGAGTGTGACGCCCAGCGCCATACGCAACGGCGCCGACAATATAGTGAACTAGAGACTGAATATTGAAGTAGTATTATGTAGTATGAATTATTGCATTAGGAATAGTAGTTGGCGAAATAAAAGACACATTCCGAGAAAAAACCGGCATCTTCAAAACACGCGCCACAACAAGGCCAGTGGGACCATCACCTGGCCGTAAACGGTCACACTGCACACGGGTCAGTGTGACCGGGGCACGAGCACCAACGGGCACACCATCAGCTGGGTTCCAGGAGGCGTTAGGCATGCCAGGGGCACGCGCTAGCCCAAAGCCGCCGACCAACAGCTGACTTTCGGCAATAAGAGAAGCCCCGCCGGCTCGAATCGGGGCTGTCCAACTCGGAACAGCCTGGGATTAACTTCCCAACTTATTTTACAAACGGTGCTCGTACCAAAGGTAAAAGCCCTGCTTCTTCCGCTTGCCCGTCTTTTATACATCTCCCCGTCCTGATCCTTTCTCCCCAGACAGTATTCACCTCTGTCATAATACGTCTCCACAGAGAGTATTTACCTCTGACATAACACGTCTCTCCCCAGAGAGTATTCACCTCTGTCATAACACGTCTCCACAGAGATTATTTACCTCTGCACTACTCTTTCTCCCCAGAGAGTATTCACCTCTGTCATAACACGTCTCCACAGAGAGTATTTACCTCTGCAACTACTTTTCTCCCCAGAGAGTATTCACCTCTGTCACTAAATCGATTTGCCCAGAGAGTATTCACCTCTGTACTATCCGTCCCCTCAGAATGCTTTCACCTCTTACCACAAACCTTCGCCTCAGAGTGTAGTTACCTCTGCCGCGACTCTTCCCATAGGAGCGGCCGACCGACGACCAACCACGATCTGCACGCAGCAAACAGCCACGTGCGGCCGAGTAGCCAAAACAAGAAGGAAGACCCCGAAGGAATACCTCGAAGGAAGACCCCTACCGGAGACCTAGTATCACCCCTGCAAACATTCCTGTATCAATTCCGAACAATAAAGTTAATTTGATATACTGCTTAACCCTCCCTACGCCTTATTCTTGAACCCGAGAACATTTGTTACAGCTACCACATCCAGAAATCAACCCAAATTTCTGTGAACCCGGCACGACGAGCATAACCCGGCCGCGGAACGTCACAACCTTTGATGGTGCTAGATGACTGAATGGGGTAAAAATTCTCAAGTGCAATGACGACCCAACGCTTAGGTGGCTGATGCAAACTGTCTGCCAACTGGACGCGATGTGGAAGGGGGCCAAGCTGGAGGTGGTGGACAGAGAGCTCCCGTCTATACCAAAGGTGAAGGTACTCTTCCCCATCGCGATCCAAGGAGACAGGACGCTGAGGCTCCTACAGCTGCAGAACCCGGAGATACCCACAGGGAACTGGTAGGTATTACACACTGGGAGCCCATTACCCAACGCGGGGGGCTAGTGTGTAATCCACCAAATAAATAAGGAGGCGGATGACCTCCTATACCCCAGATTTAGGAAGATGGCGTGGGGCATGGGCAGCGTATATCTGCGCCTGAAGAAACACCACCCCGGGAATACAGACGCGCACATCCTGCAGCCAAGCGAGGTGGAGAAAGACTTGGTTTTAGAAACCATCATGGAGGCCACCCAGGGGCTTGCGCTTCACGACTCCGATGAGGAAGAGAACGGTGACCTGACGCTGGTTGTCAACCCGTCGAGCGATTTTGAGCCAGCCACCCATGACGTTGAGTGTGCTGCAGCTCAACCTCCATAAGAGAAAGGTAGCGTCAGCGGAGCTCTTCATAGCCATGGAGCAAGGGCCCGTCGGCATAGCTCTAGTCCAGGAATCATGGATTGCATCAGGCAACTCAGTGGCCGGACTAAAGTCCTCGAACTATAACTCTTTTTACACAACATCGGTAAGCAGGAACAGAACCATCGTACTTGTACGAAAGGGAATCCATGCTCACACTATGCCTCGTTACAGCTCAGATGACCTAACAGTGGTGATGCTAGAAAGCGAGGAGAAGCGCCTCTTTGGATCCTCCTGCTATATGGTACACGACAGGCCCGCACCACCCGAAGAGCTAAAGAGTCTGGTCGAGGAAGCCGGCTCCAAGGACTACCAACTACTCATTGGTACGGACGCAAATGCCCACCACAGTATAAGGGGAAGCCCCAGTCACTCCTAGACTTTATACTATCAACTAATATAGCAGTAGCAAACGTGGGGGAGGAATACACCTACGTAGGTGTTACCCCATCAGACGTGCTAGATCATACCCTCGTAACGGGAAAGAATACCGCGGTATCTGAATGGAGAGTCCTCGAAAGAAAATGCTTCTCATATCACAGGTATATTCAGTTCAAGTACGAATTTAAACACACTTCGACGGTGACAGTCTATATGAACCCCCGGAACACAAACTGGGAAAAGTTCAGAAAGACGGTTACCTCAAAGCTTGCGAATCCGGGGTCAGTGCAATCTGCGGAGGACATAAAGAAGTCTCTTGAGTCTCTATCCAATGAGCTAATAGATGCCTTCCGCGCATCATGCCCACCCTCAAGAACGAAAAAGAGGACCCAGCCACTCTGGTTGAACAGGGACCTCTTCCTCTTAAGAAACAACCTCAGGGAATTCTTCAAGCTCGCCAAACAAGCGAACAAAAAGTTCAAAAACGAGGAATGCAAGAATCTACTCAGGAACTATAAGAAAGAGATACGCAAGGCACAACGCAGCTCGTGAAGGAAGTTCTGCTCCAACATCGAGAAGGTGCCTGAAACGGCAAGACTCAGGAAGCTGCTCTCTAAGCAACCTACCATACAGAGTCAGGTCAAGCTCAACAATGGACAATGGTCAGAGAGCAGCGAAGAAGACCTGACAGCAGTAATGGAGGTTCACTTCCCTGGATGCTCTGAGGACACTGATGCCGCAACGCAACAAGACCCAGCAACAGAGGAACAAACCCTCCCCACAGCCCTAATAACCCACAAGAAAATCCAATATGTCATAGACTCCATTACGGGCATTAAAGAACCTGGACTGGATGGAATATTCCCAGCCATGTTCCAGGTGACCATCAGGAAGGAAGTAGGGGGACTAATGTCAAACAACCAGCATGCTTACACAAAAGGAAAATCGGTGGAAACAGCAGTACACTCCCTAGTAGCTACCGTCGAGAAAGTCCTCAACACCAAGAAATATGCATTAGGAGTATTTGTAGATATTTCCGGAGCATTTAATAACGTGGCCACAAGCGCAATAATGGGTCGCCTAGAAGCAACCAACACACACCCAGCAATCAACCACTGGATAAAGAACCTCCTAGGTTGTAGGCGGGTTCAATCAGAATGGAGCACCGCCTCCATAGCCAAGGGGGCACACAGAGGCACACCGCAAGGTGGAGTCCTGTCGCTCCTCCTGTGGAATCTGGTGTTCGACGACCTAATCAAGAGATTCCAGTGGAAAGCATCAAAAATAACATCCTATGCAGATGGCATAAGCATGCTTATTACGGGGGTATGTCCATCGACCCGTAATGGAAAGTACACTCAGGGAGATATGTGAGTGGGCGGACGAAGTAGGAATCAGTATCAACGCGGACAAGACGGACCTCATCCTCTTCACCAAGAGGTACAAGGTACCGTCATAGATCCCCCCGAAAATCAATCAAACAAGGCTAGCCATAAAAACAAAAGTCAAATACCTCGACACAGTATTGGATAGCATGCTGGCATGGAGACCCAATGTAAAAGAAAGGGTGAAGAAGGCCAACATTGCGCTATATGCATCGAATAGGATGCTCAGCAGCACATGGGGCCTGTCACCTCCTCTTATGCATTGAATCTACATCTCGGTGGTGCGACCAAGTATGCTGAATGGAGTCGTTATGTGGTGGCAAGCTACCGGGAAGAAGACGTACCACAAGCTTATGGAAAGGACTCAGTGACAGGCTCTGCTCTGAATCACGTGGCACTGAGATCAACCCCAACAAAAGCACTCGATACCATAGTTGAAATTGATCCCCTGGACATCCACGCTCGTCTGACGGCAGGAAAGGCAGCACAGTGCCTAATTGCATCATGACAAATGTGGCCACAAGGATACGGGCACTGTTCAATTGGCAGGAACATGATCAGTTATACTGATTACATGACCCCCGAACTTGCCTCGACATCAAAACAAACATATTTCTGGGACCCGAAGAATGGAAAAAAGGACGGGACCAGACTCAGCACCTCAACATATGCACAGACGGCTCCAAGATGGAAGAAGGAGCTGGCATACACTGCAAAGACCCCGAAATAAGGCTGTCATATAAGCTACCGGACCACTTCAGCATATTCCAGGCGGAAGTCTTTGCCATCAGGAAAGCAGCGAAGGTTGCACAACACACAGAACGATCACACAATGTGGTCAACCTGTTTGTAAACAGCCAAAAAATCCATGCAGTCGTCCGTGTTCAGTTACAGAAGTGTCCTGGCAAGCAGGGAAGCATTGCACTCACTTTGCACGACCAAGTCAGTGCATATCTATATCCCAGCCACTAGGGCATCGAAGGAAACGAAGCGGCGGACGCTCTGGCAAAGGAAGGCGTTGCCCTCAGAGACGCTACAAAGCGACCTAGAAAAGCTGGCCAGACTAGAAAACGAGAGCAGGTGGAGGAGCACAACCAACTGTAGAATCTCGAATATCATGTGCAAAGAACGTAGCGAAAAACTTAGCCACTATCTGCTGCACCTTCCACGGAAGGACTGTAGACTGTTAGTGGAATATTGACAAGTCACTGCCCTGCCCTTGAAACCCTGGAACATCTCATCTGGAGCTGCCCGGCTCTCTCACGGGTAAGAGAAGATACCTGGGCGCACCGACGCTGGCATTGCTTGAAGATGCCTCCAAGAGGATGCCAAAGGAACTACTAGCCTTCGCCAAAAACACCTTAATTCTATCTGATTTCAAAACTAAGGGCCATACTGGCCTATGGAAGGCCCCAGGAGGGCCGTCCGAGTTAACCTAACCTAACCTTTCCTAGCCTCAGAGAGAACAACTGAACTTCAGGCCAGGAATATAAATGCGCCTATTAATACTGAACTAAAAGTGAAAGATGGAGGAAAAAACTGGGCGCAAATTAAACAAAAGAGAAATAGCATCGGTGCTGCCAGGAGGAGTACATATAGGTACGGAGAATGTCAAGGTCCTTATGTACGCAGATGACATGGTGATTATGTTAGAATCGCCCACCATGCTGCAAAGCATGATCGACGCCATGCAAAATTATTGCGAAACGTGGGGCCTGATCATTAATGCAGATAAAACCAAAGTCATCGTTATAAAGGACGGCACAAATCGAACATAGGACGCTAAATGGAGTTACACTGGAGACGGTTCGTGATTTTAAGTATCTTGGAGTCACTCTTACCCAGAACATGAGCTTCGAAACAATGTGCAAAATAAACTGGTGGACGCAAAGGTAGCTCTAAATTGCACATGGAAAGAGCTACTTGGAAAAATCAGGTCTCTCAGAGCACAAAGTATAAAATATACACGGCAATAGCACAGACCATAATAGGATATGCAGCGCAGATATGGGGACACGAGCGCTATAACGCAGCAGAGAAATTCCTGCGTTTCTACATCAAAAAAATCGTCCAACTCACACAAAGCACACCGACCTATGTAATCCAATTGGAAACTGGCCTCTCTGCCGTATTCATACATACGCTGCAAAAGCACTACAGTTATGCATCCAAATAGATGGATATGCCGGATAATAGACTCCCAAAGAGAGCACTCAGGTATCAGACAGGCCAGAAAATTGAACTGGGAGACGATGGTAAACGATCGAGGAGTTCCAGGAAATGTCCAAAACCCAACATGTTGGAGAACTTGTCAAGACCAGATCGTCCAAGCCACAGACGAACCGGACAGACAAAGATGGTTACAAAGAGCCAGAGCATCAAGGCGCCTATTTATAACTATTTTAAAGATAGTATAGATGCCAACCACATCGCCCTCATTTTCCGAGCACCAACCGAAACGCTGCCACTTAACGCGTCGCCGTACAAAAGTCTCGCTGCAACAGAATGCACGCTGTGCAATATGCAAGCACAGGAAGACACTTTACACTTTTTGGCGACATACCCTATCTTAAAGGAGTTTCGAATACAATATTGCGGAAGTCTAACTCTAACAGACCAGGCCTTGACTACCCTGCTAAATGGAATAGCTGACACTAACTTGCACTTTTTGTCAAAGAAATGTTGCATTACAGAGAGGACATTTTGAGGGAGCGGTTCTAGAGACGACAACAGTAGGCGATATCGTAAAGGCAGAGACAGGGCGAACGGCATCAATGCCACGCCTACAGAACAGCTTAGATTTTAGTTTAATAATTATAATACTTGTTTTGCCTTCGTAAAAATGGTATAAAACAGTTTATTTTTAATAAAAATTAAAAAAAGAACTACTACTACTACTGGAGGATGGATGGTAGTCTGTGGAAACAGGCTATTAGCCAATGACTTTTTTAAATTCGAAATTTTAGTACTTAGCTGGCAGTTTCTAGGGAGCAAGCTGGGGCGTGCGGATTGGAGAATGGCTATCCGTGATTTTTTTCGTGGAGACAAATCCTAACGAGGTATACGGCACAAAGGACCAAAATTCGTATTGGGACTTTCTGCCAGTAATTTCCATTTTTCGTGGTGTTGTAGATGTGGTCGGCTTCGTGTGGATGAGGTTGCTTTAACGGCTAAAGCAATAACGGGAGCGTATTGCTCTCTTCTATTAATTCCTAAAACGAACTATTTACATTGAATGCTAATGCCTTAAACAACTTCTTAATCACAAGTCGCCGATCAGCAACATTGCCCTTGAGCTTTTGTGGATGGACGGAGGATTAGCAGCTTAACAGCTCACTAGCTGTTTGAATTTATATAAAAGTTACATCGTTCGATTCTCTTTGTAGTAGTCAGACGTGTTTTTGTTTTGCGCTCCGCTTACTCTCTTCCTATTTTGCTTAAAAAGCCGGTGTTTTATGAAAATAACCCCTAAAAAATTCATAAATTAACAACCTCCTATATCATCTATTTCTTGATCGCGAGTGCATGCCTGTTTGTTGTGAAAAACATAATTTAAATTATTATTTTTGCATCGCCTAACAGCGTGTTTTTGTTTGTGCTTTTCGTAAGTACACGCAGTATCATATTTAGCAGCTCTCACCTATTAGTTTTGCTGATTTATCACTCTCTCCCTATTACCCACACTTAAATAACTGTTCTTCCTCTCTCGCTCTCGATATTTTCTGTGCAGTAGCGCTCTCTCTCTCTCTCAAGTGTAGCTGCGGTAACCGCTCTCATTCTTACTTATTCCTCTCTTGGCGTTTATTTTGGCACATTGGTCTGATATCAGATTTTTTTTTAAAGAAAAAATAATAAAATAATGTTTACATATTAATATGGAATTCTCTGTGGTCTGTGTTAAGAAAACCTGCAAGAAGCGGATCACCCATGACCAGCCGAGTATCCCCTGCTGGCTCTGCGATAGCGTAGTGCACGCTAAATGCACCGGGATCACCGGTCTCGTGGGTGATGCCATCTCAAAAAATAATGGCCTGCACTATAGCTGTGAGGCATGCCGTCCGGTTGAGAAGGAGATGGCAGCGTTTATGAGGCAGACCCGGAAGGGCTTTAGGGAGCTGACCGTGGGCTTCAAAGAGCAATACGATCGGCTCCTAGCCATGGAGTCTCAGTTTAGTGGTCTCAAACTATTGACTGATTCTCCTAGGCGCAAAAAGGTCACTCCGCGGGATCTGCATATGCCAGCTGCCCCTCGACCGGCCGATGCTGAAAAGCTGACTCCGACCACCCCAAAAGTGCAGCAGTTGATATCGTTCGCCAATCCAAAGGCAACGACAGCTGCTGGTGATGAAAAAAGATGTGACGGCTTATATTCAAAGCCGCATACAAGCCGTTGATTTCAAGGTGGAAAAGTTCAACTTTTCTTATGCCAGGGAGATAGCTTCTTTTAAAATAAGTGTCTCCCAAACTCACTTTAACACCATCTGTTCTGCCAAATTTTGGCCGGAGCATTTGGTGGTGAAGGAGTTTAAGGCAAAGAAGAAGACTAGGCCCCCAATAACTCTGCCAACTAATCAGACCAGTGCTCCTTCGTCATCTTCCCGCTCTACCTCCACCCGTCCAAAAAACTAACAAACTCTCTTTTAGTGACCTATCAGAATGTTCGAGGCTTGCGTAGTAAGCTCAGCATTCTTTCCTGGATAGTGTCGCATTTGCATCCCACGTTATTGTTTTTACCGAAACCTGGCTAAAACCGGACATTCTTAGTTCCGAAGTTTTGGCAGGTCGGTACACAACTTTTAGAAAGGATCGTTCGTCTCGACGTGCAGGAGGGGTTCTGATTGCTGTGGACTCAAACTTCACGTCGGAACTTTTCACAGTCCAGATCCAGCAGGAACTGGAATTTCTGTGTGTAAAACTGATTCTTCCCGCTTTCTCAGTTTTCATAACTTGTTCGTATATTCCACCTTCTTCGGATATCGCAATTTACGAGCAGCATTTGTCCGCCTTAACCGCTATCTCTTCCTCGCTATCTGACAAAGATCACATGATAGTTCTTGGTGACTTCAACTTGCCAGGAATTGTTTGGTCTTCGGCAAATGAGTCTAATAGCCTGGTACCCATGGCACGTCATGACTTTGTTGACGGCTTGATTGACCTGTCTCTGTCTCAAGTTAACCATGTTAAAAATTCCTTGGGTCGATTTCTTGATCTGTGCTTTGTAACGGATCCGACCTTAGGGTTGTTAACTCGAGTCCCCCCGCTCTCTATACCTGAAGATGCCTACCATCCTACTTTCGAAGTGTCGCTCGACCTAGGACGAACTGTACTGGATCGGTCGGGTAGACTACCCCAATGTGTCCGCTGCTTCCGTAAAGCCGAGTTTACGAAGCTTAATAACCTCATTAGGGATTTTGATTGGTCCGCTTTATATTTGTGCATATTTCTATAATGCACTGGACTCACTTTTTGTCTCTTGTGTCCCACTTTCCTGTCCGATTAGATCAAGAAAACCCCCTTGGTTTACCAAGGAGCTATCTCATCTAAAAAACTTAAAATCAAGACTTTATAAAAAATTTCATGTAGTTGGCTCTCCTTCTCTCTCTCTCATTATGTTATAGCTCGGTCAAACTTTTTAGTTCTTATCGCTCAATGCTATCAGAATTACCTATCTCGATGCAGGATAAGTTTTTCTAAGGACCCCAAACAGTTCTACAGCTTCGTAAACAGTAAGCGTAGAACGTCCGCACACCCATCCTCGCTATCTTTCCGTAATACGTCGGCAGATAATGATCAGGCAATTGCCGATCTTTTTGCCCGTTTTTTCCAAACTACCTATTCGCAAGACGTTTACTCTGGTCAGCCGTATCCATACAGTTTACCGCGGTCGAACGGCATTTTCTGTCCTTTGCTAAATGAAAGCTCGTTGCTTCATGATCTACGAACAGTAAAGCCGGTGCTCTCACCGGGTCCGGACGGAGTTCCCGGCTGTGTACTCAGGTATTGTGCCGAGTCTCTGTGTGGGCCGTTGCTTAAACTGTTCAACCTAAAGAACACGGACTTCATCCGTAATGAAACCCAAAGCGTAAAACTTAATAATGTAAAAATTAAACTAGTGCTGGTGCAGATCCGGTAGTCGGATCAATTAAAAACATGGTGACAACTAAATATCGGTGTTCCGGAGGACTTGTAGATCAGATCGCAGGGAACCTCCACTGGAGAACTAGTCCGTAACTGAGGCATCAGTATGATAACCAAAACGGAACGGCCTAGCAGCTAAGAAGCTAAAAATTAAATCGAAAATAATCCAATGTAAAATCATAACAATTTGAAGGCGCTCGGCTATCGTCGATAGATGCATATTTAGTATAAAGTAACCTCAATCAAAAAAATATTATCTAGTTTTAAGCTACGCAAAAAGCGTATCCTTATTACTTTATCTTTGCCGTTGGGAGTTATGAGATGGTTATGATTTTCCACACAAGCAATCAGGAATTGACCCACCGTGCAACGCTCAAACTGACAGGAGTAAAAAAAGGATAGGAAAGGAGAATCGTTAGCGATTTTCGCTGCGAACTTTCAAAAGTATGATAAAGTGATGAAGTCCCGTTAGCGAGACTCGCGACGATTGCCAGCATTTTTAGAAGAATGAGACGAGATCGCCGAATTTGTAATAACAGGACATGACTGAAAGCTCAGCAAATCCTTGAATGTGTAAAAGGTTGGGATGTCTTCGCGAGAATGAAGGGATATCAGTCATCAGAGTACAAGAAAACGCATAGGCGTACACTAGAAAACCGTACGGTCAGTCCCGAAGACACGAGGCACAGAAACATAGCTTACAAAGGAGATTTGTGTAAGCAAGTATATAAGGAGAGATCTATTGCAGTCTACGGCTTACGGCGTAATTACTCCTCTATATATAAACAAACATAAAGCGTATATTTTAAAATTTATCGATGTTTATTTTTTGTGTCGGTAGCCAACTATTTTACCCGAATTAGTTCCTATTTTTCCCGGACCCAGACCCAAATCTCAAGTCGGCGTACTTAGACCCCACCAACAATACTCTGTTTCAGGGTAGCCATGCAGTTACAGTTGTGCTCTGGCTCCCACCGCACAGACACCAAGAAAGAAGCGTTTTCGACCCCATAAAGTATGTATATTCTTGATCAGCATCAAAAGCCGAGTCGATATATCTATGTCTGTCTGGCCGTTCGTCTGCCAGTCTGTCCGTTTTCATTAGCGCTTAGATCACAGAGACTATAAAAGCTAGAGCAACAAAGTTTTGTATTTAAACTCCTGTGATATCACACTGTTACAAGTGTATTTCAAAACTTTGCCCTGCCTGTTGAATCTGGATCAGATCGTATCGTTAATATAGCCTCAATGAAGAAAACCATTTCGAAAGGCATCGTTCCCTCTCGCTCTCTCTCACACACGACCCTTTCTGTTTTGCTCGCTAGTCTTTTTTAACGCCTAGTTTTCAGAAACAATAAGAGCTATAGTAACCAAACTCTCTATCCAAGCTCCTGCAATACCATTACAATTCAAAATTTAACACGCCCCCTTCAGCCTCCACCAAAGGCGAAAATTCGTGGAGTCCATAAATTGTAAGATACGAGAAAACCAAAAACGCAGAATCATAGGAAATGACCCTATTATTAATTATTATTATTATTTATTATTATTATTATTAACCAGATAACACGGCACACGCGTGGTTGTTATCTTGCCGCTGAACATTTTTCAGCTCCGAACTGTTGTTGGGTCGACCTTACCTTTAATCCAGGCTCATCGAAGCAGGGAAACACGCGACGTGCATTGTTTGGTTTTAAATTGGTGGCCAAATATACTTCCTGGTCAAGAGTGGTTGAATTAATGTAATACCCTTTAAATAGTCCATCTGCAGCTTGCCAAATATTTCCTTCGAAAGGTATTTCAAGCATACATTCAGAACCTTTTTTAGCTATATCTTTTAAGTGCAAAACATAGATAGGCTTGCGTGAAAGTCTTCCACTTCGCAAAATTGTAATATTTTCGAAAATTGTCCGGTTGCTAAAATTAACATGTAGTTTTGTGTATAGCAAAAATTTATATTGTAAAATATTTACCCAAAATCTCTTTTAATTTTTTGTAGTTTTATATCACCATCTTTTATAACCAAGTCAAAGTGAGCATGTAACAATATTTTTTTAAAATCGTTCATCCATCGCAGTTTAATTTTAACGAGGCCGGAAAATGTTTGTTGTTCTATGTAGGGTTCAATTTTTATTTCATAGCTTAGTGGAATAATTTCCTTAGGTAAGCGATCCTCCGAAATCCCCTTGTAAAGGGCAGGGAGATCTATATCTCTTTTAACAGTTCCCTAAAAAGAAGATACATTTCTTTTGTAGATCTCATAAAATTTGAAAGTAATACATAAATTTAAATTATCTTTATAGAACATGAAAAGTTTTTGTAATTATGTAATTTCTAACTGAAAAGTAGCATTTTACAAAATTCTTTAAAAAAACTAAACCTAGAATAAATAAACATAATTCTTTAAAAAATTTTAAATTTCCAAATCTATCAGAAAAAGTAATTTTGGGTGACAGCAAAAATGTCGTGTTGACCAGAGCTATCAATTATTTAAAAATATTAAATATAAAGAACACCAATGGAGCAAGGTCGCATGTGACTTATATACAAAAGTCAATGGTTATACAAAATACTGCTGTGCCGATGGGATAGCCGAGAAAGAAAAGAGCACTAGTCGGGACAGCACTGGGAAAAACGGAACAAAAAATACTTTGGGAATCACAACGTACAAAATGCAGCTCTTTTGAAAGTTCAAGACATTATATTATGTCATTGCACATTAAGCTGGGGCTAATGAACAATTTTTTTGAAGCACTGGTTAAAGAAAATGAACTTATGAGTTAAATTAAAATTGTTTTTCCACGTCTGTCGCTGACAAAAGTTAAAGAAGGCGTATTTGATTGCAAGAATTTGTCTACCCCTTAGCGTTGTAGATTTTTTCGTCTCGACACGTATGGCACATGAATTTATATCATTTCAAGGATCAAGAATGTCGCATTCGTGCAACTTTTGTGTGTCGTTTTTTTCAAGATATTGCAGGTACCCAAGTTAGAGTTTTGTGGCGCTGACCTACTCTCTCAGTAGATCAGTGATAAGCAGTAATAGTACTGGTCTGACTTCACAACTGCCTGGTCTGGGGTTCACAATAACCCATTGAAACCATTGAGTACCTTAGTATTCGTATTCAAATTTCTACCGCGCACAAAATTATGACTTTGATTACATTGATTGACATCGGGACTAGCTGTGGCTGACATCGTCAAATACTTCTTTATTCGAACTCAGAAAGTCTACTTGTGGACTGACTACAAGGCCTTGCGGGACGTAGAGCAGGTGCAGTCGTCGAGCTCTATTTCATCGCTAGCCCCATTTCTGCATGAGCATGTCGATAGGACAACAATCGTAAAGAATCTGTAGATTTAGTTTAGCTTTCTGAATACTAAGGCTAGTAAAATACAAAAGGAAAAATTTCAGGCCACTTTTTTCATTTGAAGTTTGACAGTAATTTGTAGTTTTCAAGGTCTAAAGGGTCTGTGTCCAGCACTGCAAAAAAGGATTACTGTAAGGATTCTTCTATTTATTTCGTTTGTGTGGAACGTAACTGAAAAAGTGTGACCAAGAACCTAAAGTGTGCTTGGTCACTCTCATGATTTTGATGTGTTTTGTAAACAGCGCCAATTTTGAAAATGTAACATTTGGAAATATGTATATATTTTTTTCCGCATATACAAATTTGTATTTATATACTATCTACTATTTATAATTCCTTTTTTAAATCGGTAGCTTATTAGCAAACGATTTTAAATCGTAAGAAGCTTACAGTTTGCAAAAACCATGGGGCACAGTTTTGCGATATATCAGTCAAGTCGCAACTTTTTGCGATTTCCGATAACCGGAGCATAGCTGATTGGATTTGTGGTGACAGAGGATGTGGATAACAACCAGAAGGAAGCGTTTTCGACCTTATGAAGTATATACATATATTCTTAATCAGCATCAATAGCCGATGAAGCTACAAGGTGTCTGGATCGGACTTATAGCTGCATATTTTATTCTTTTTAAAAATGCAAAGTTCAATAGAACTTGCTATAAGAAACTTAAGTTATGTGAAAACTACAAAAAACTACCAGAAGCCTTACCTCTGGAAAAAAAACATGATTTTTTTTAAAGTCTTGAAAAAAAAACTAAACCATAAAAATAAAATACTTTATAAAAACATTTAAATCTATCAGAAAAAGTAATTTTGGTCCACAGCGGAAATGTCGTGTTGACTAGTGTTACCTAGTGTTATTTGTATTTGTCAAATAACAGGAATGGAAAAAGTAAAATGTAATTAAAATAAAAATCATACCTTTATTTGAATTGCACAGAGCAGTAAAACAACAAATACGTGAAACATTTTGATGCAGGGCATAGCTTCAAACGCTGAAAACAAACTGAAGAAAAAAAGGAAAATGAGATAAAAAGAAAGAGAGATATATTTATATAAGATATTATTAAATTGATAGTTAATGTTTTTAATTTTTGGGTACGTTGATACTATCAGTTTTTTTATAACTATCAAGCCCCTGCAGACTCGCTTCGTTCGTGCGCTAGCCTATTTGTACCCTCTGCACACTGAGCCCGTCACGTGGGAACCTTGGGATTTTTACATAAGGCTGGTATCCAGCACCGCGAAATTTTACTAAAAGCAAACTGTTCATTATTTCGGATGTGTGGAACTCAGCTAATGTAATGTGACCAAGAACCTAAAAAGTGATTTGCCACTCTCATGAATCAGCTGTGTTTTGTAAACAGCGCCAATTTTGAAAGTTAAACTAAAATTAAAAAAAGGAATGAAAGTAATTCTGACGATGAAGTGATTGTGTTGGTAGCGGTACATATGGTTATAAGACGAAGTACAGCACAGTTGGAGGCGCCAAAATGTCCAAATTATCAAAATGCTCATTTTCCGTGATCCGCTAAAGACATGATATTGCCTTAATTGCTTTTATTAAAGCAATCCTCTCCTCACTTTAAACATTTGCATATCTCTTTTTGGTTTTGCGCACAAATTATACCCCCACCTTTCACTTTGACTTCAGTAGAAATAGGCACATATATTTTACTGGCACCCCTATCAGCTGTTCTCACAGTCCACATTCGTGTGAATATCGATACTATCGATACAAATTCGTGGATCCCGTTTACGTTGCTGGATACTGACTCCAGGAAAACACAAACGAAAAATTACTGGCCCCGTTTTTTTAATATGAAGTTTGGCAGTAATTTTTAGTTTCCGTGGTGCTGGATACCCAGCTATACAGTGAAACTCCGATTTACACTAGTACCGTCTACCATAGCGCTAGAATTTGCGATGCTCATTTTGAGAGTAAATATTTTGGCAAAAAAAAGTTAAAGTCAGGTGCAGTGCGAACCCTGAGACTGTCTTAGGCTCCGCATTCAAAGGGCAAATTCAAAGGGCTGCCGACAACAGTGACGCTTTTAACTGTGATGAGCGCGACACACTCGAAACTTTTTCTGAATTTAAAAAGAATCACTTTGCAGCCAATAATAATACTGAATTGGCAGTAGACATGGAACATGGAAGGTAGACACCTTCAGTAAAATTAGAAGAACGCATGGACAGTCAAGATGCTGTTGACGTGGACGACTTGATTTATTTCGAGGACAAAAACCAATCGCAGGATGTTAATCACAGTGCAAGTCCTCCCAGTGCACGTGATAGCATTTTATTCGTTTCTAATGGAACAAACGGGAACATTGAGCTTTTCACCAACTGCCTGAAGAAGGAGCAAAATGAATTTTCTACATGATTAAGTATTGGGCAATATCTCAAGAACTTCAAATTTCTAAAAGAAAAGTCCAACATTTAAGAACAAAAGTTCATACCCTGCAAACTGCATTAAGATCAGAAAAAAGCAAATGCAAATAAAATCCAGAAAATGGAGAAATCGCAGCAACATAATTGAAATGATTGATAGGAAAAAGTCCAATTATATTTGCAAAATTGTACTTAAAAATATAAATTCGTGGAAAGAAGATGAAAAAATAATTGTTCAAAGCATACATTTTTATTCTTCTAAGGCATATAATTTTATTCGAAATGGGCTGGTCTTAAATTTTCCGTCTAAGTCATCCTTGTCTAGATGGGTACCAATCAAATACATGACGCCTGGGCTAAATGAGAGATTACCGAACAATTTGCTTAAAATATTTGCACAAATGGAGGAAAAAAGTAAACAGGCTGCTTTGCTAGCTGATTAAATTTCGATTAGAAGGTGTCTGCATGATAATTTGTCCCGCGATGAAGTGGGAGGATTTGTATATGACGGTGTTGAAAAAACCACTCAGTTGTGCCAGCAAATTTTGGTGCGGGCTTGTATGACAACTGGTAATAAGTTCTAAGTTATTCAGCTACATGGACTAGTCTGTCCGCTTTATAACTAAAGCAAACGATTGGCTCCAACATTTTGACGCTGATGGTTTGGGCCTTAATATTCAAGCAATTCGACCAAGGCTCGAATTGGGGAGCCTTTTCAAAATATGGAGTTAGCGGAGAAGCTCCCTATTTTACAGTCGATGATAAAAAAATCTTCGGCATTTATGATGCTCCGCATTTAATTAAATCAATTAGAAATATATTAATGCGGAACTTTATCGAAACCCCGGACGGTTAGCAGCAATGACAGCAATAACTCTTAACACCAGACTCTGTCCAAAGTTAACAAAAAACATATATTTCCAAATGCACTTAAAAAAATGAAAGCGAAATATGTCAAACAAATTTTTAGCCACTCCGTATCTTCTACAATTAAAACTTTAATTGATAATGGTAATTTTATTGATTGCAAAGATGTAGCACTTTGTACAGCCAATTTTTTTGAAAGGCTAAACAAACTGTTTGATTACCTTAACAGACTCATCATTACAGATAAAAACCTTTTAAGTCGGCTCTTCAAGACATTTGGAGCGAAAACTCAAAAGTATTATTTTTAATTATATCGCGATTAAACCAAGACGCATTGTAAAACCTTTTTTACTTAATAAGAAGTTGAGGTCATACAAACAGTAACCCAATGGCTTTTGAGTTTAATGCCATAGTTTCAAAGATGTTTTTAGTGAAGGTAATCACCTCCAAAACATCTGTTAATTGCGAGACTGATGCTGGTTAATGTCATTGATGAGGTAAAACGGAGGCTTCATTGTGATGCTGTACAGCTAACTGAAGAACAGTTGCCATGCCAAGAGCTTAGCTGCAAAAACTCTAATGAAACTTCTTCCCCTCTATCCCCTCCACTCTTTTTAGGTAAAATAGTGTGAATCCACTGCAATATTTTACAGGTTTTGTATTATATAAATCACAACAAAAGTTTAATTGTGGCACATGTAAAGGCATTTTGAAAGATGACTTCGCCAATTGCGTAACATCAGAACTATTTTTATTTAATAAAAACTGCCATAGCGTTAATAAAAATCTTAAGCACAGGTCGAAGTTCTTAATATGATTAAGCTTAACTATTAAATTTTCCATTCATACTTTTAAAAGAGCCCGCATGCACGAGACATAAAAAACACAACTTTTAACTAATGAATTTTACATTCTGAAAGCGATATACAAATTGTTATTAAATAGTAATTGGTTTGCTGAAAATCATGAACGCAGTAATCACAGAAAGTATATTTTAAACTACTTCCTTTTGGTTCTGCTTCGAAAAAATAGTATATGACTCTCAGATAAACTATGTGGGGCATCTGAGGGTCGGGGCCCTCGTAAGCTGTAAATATTAAAATCTTAGAATTATTTTATACAAAAA
Source organism: Drosophila algonquin (assembly GCA_035041765.1). Taxonomy (NCBI): domain Eukaryota; kingdom Metazoa; phylum Arthropoda; class Insecta; order Diptera; family Drosophilidae; genus Drosophila; species Drosophila algonquin. The sequence continues at coordinate 38,258 of JAWNKY010003135.1, forward strand.
AACCAAAAAAAATGTATATATATTTAAGCTATGTATATTTAATTCTTTAATTTTTATTAAATAGGTTAAGTTATGAATCTTAAAGCTATTTTATATTTGTATTTTTTATTTATTTCGCTCAACTTCTCCTTAAGCTGCTAAAATGATAATTGGGTATATGTTAAGTACGTGGACGACCTCTCCAAAATTCACGAAATTTTTTTCTTGGATAGACCCCGATTTGTCATGAATTTAGGTACAAAATTTCGTGGCGGTCGCTTCTAGTTTTTTTTTAACGTTTAGAGTTTAACCTTTTTCGAGCCAAAAATGGCTTGTTGTTGTTGATTTTTTCTGCTTATTTGTGTTGCGAAGTTAGCTATAAAATAGTTATTTGGACATTAAAGCTATATTTCATTTTACACATGTGTAAAATAGCTATAAAGTAGACAGTGTTGTAGACAACTCCGATGCCTTTTTGAAGGAAAATTTCCGCGTGGAAAGGAGTACTTTCAACATTCTTGTTGGACTGTTGCCCAATCTCAACTCTCGACTGACAATCCCTCTGGATAAGAGAAAAGTCATAGCATAGCCCTTTATTGCCTAGGATCGTCTGCGGAATATCGTAGAGAGTCTATTTGGTGTTCCAAGGGTGCCAATTTCTGCCGCATATTACTGGAGTTTTGTCGCAAGGTAGTTGCTCAACTCGCTGACAAGTATCTGCCAGCACACTTTCTTACCCTGAGAAGATCACGGAAACAGTGAAAGGATTCAAAGTCATGAGATTTGCAGCAAAAAATTTTAAATCAACTATATTGTTGAAATGCTTTTTTTAATAATAAAATTAGTTTAAAAAATTTGTTCTAACCATTATATGAATTTTTGCCCCTTTTTACTCAGTTAAAAATTTTACGCGGCAAAACTTAAATTTGAATCTGCTGTTTTTTGTTGTTATTAGTGGTGATAGTTACGCTGATTAGGCGGAAAAGTCCGAAAATTGCTGTTATGCGCACAGAAATACCACAGAAATACCAAAACGAAGT